>JAWPHD010023481.1:0-21988 GCA_037043455.1 Cyrtodaria siliqua | reverse complement strand
TCGTAAGTCGATTACCTTTAAGCTTAAGTTATTGTAGAAACCAAACCATAATCATTTTCAAGGAACTTTTATTTGATTTGTCGAACGATGATAATTTATTGAAGATGGGCTATGAAAGAGACTCAATACTGAACTTAGTTTATATTTATTGAAATAACAAGGCCATGGCTTCAGCATAATATAACAAGAAACATAATGTGCATAACAAATGTGCAGTCACGATATTTATAGCAATTTGAAAAATGGTCATAGCTCCGACCAAGTTTTGAAGTGAATGAAAACTGTACTCAATGAACCCTGGGACCAGATGTTCACAAAGCCAGATATTTAAAATTTAGTTGCTTTCCTTCAAATGTTCTCGTAAAATAATTACTACACACTGCTGTGACCGCGACATACTGCCAACCCTGTGGAATATCCACCGCTGAAGCCACGACAATAGGATTAATATTCTTAGGACTTCACATCTGTATTAGGATACGCTGTGCCCAAACCGCCATTTCTCGAGTAATGTAACTGAAATGTATATAAAACTGGCAAAGCAAAACAGAACAATAATATGCATAGGTAACAAAATGAGGGTATGGGAGGGAGGGTATTTTTCATAAATGAACACGACACATTCTAAAGTTTGCAATTTACATCTGATACCACCTGCAGAAAATGGCCGAATCTTTAGAGACAGATAATTGGTGTAGCGTACGATTTACACACTCATTAATAAACCAAAAACAAATAAGCAGGATTGCGAAAATTGTTTATGAAAATTATCAATCCCACTTAAATAAAAGGATTTATGTCGATGAACGACAAATCCCATTATTGAAGATGGGCTATGAAAGAGACTCAATACTGAACTTAGTTTATATTTATTGGAATAACAAGGCCATGGCTTCAGCATAATATAACAAGAAACATAATGTGCATAACAAATGTGCAGTCACGATATTTATAACAATTTGAAAAATGGTCATAGCTCCGACCAAGTTTTGAAGTGAATGAAAACTGTACTCAATGAACCCTGGGACCAGATGTTCACAAAGCCAGATATTTAAAATTTAGTTGCTTTCCTTCAAATGTTCTCAATTCAATTCAATTCAATTCAATATCTTTATTTCCTCCATGCAGGAGATTATGAAATACAATAATATGAATACATTTAGAACAACATAATCATGGCAAAATATCATATGAGAGAGAGAGAGAGAGAGAGAAAGAGAGAGAGAGAAAGAGAGATAGAGAGAGATTAATATATACATTTACACAGATTTGAGAGAGGTTAATATATACATTTACACAGATGTTTACATTATTGTAATGTGTAGTAGAAATAATAATAGACCATGAGTACTCGACAAGAGAAAATAAATAACAAAATAAATGTATAGATTTATTTACAATAAAGATGACTATACGTACAAATGCATAATTATAGCAATGTTAAGCTATAAAAGTATTGTGTACGTGTTTAAATTTTTGCAAAGTCTTATAACATGATATTTTATCACATATATTCAAACTAAATAACTACCTAATGAAAGGATCAACTACTGTCAACGTTAACTCAGTTCTGATACAGTTCCAGGCCCTCCTCTGGGCATCGCCAATGGCGAAAGAAAAAAGCAAATGGCTCTAAATTTCAAACTTTGGCGAAAGTGTTTGGCGACATCAAAATTGCCAAAAAAGCCAAACTTGTTTAATTTCTCTACTGTAATCGGCCTGTTACAAATAGACCTCAGCACTAATCACCGTGACGAGTGTACATTGAATGTAGTCTAAAATAAACAACATATCTAACCGATTGACACCTACCACGCGCGAACACTTAACATTAAATAAACAAACAAAGCTGATAACCTTTAGTGTTCCGGTAATTAACTTAATCCCTAAATAACAACTGATGACTCTCGTTTTCGACTCGGGGGTAATCAAGTCTCTCATGCAACACCTTGCAACCATAAAGTATTACACCACTGAATAATATCTAGCCAATCAGGTTCTAACCAATCAAACACAAATCAACACCTCATTAATTTACATATTGTACATGATTGACTAGATCCACGTGACATTTGTTTTGTTTTTGTTCATGCATAATTTCGAGGTGTCTGAATCTGGATTTCACAAAAAAAATGCAAACATTTATCCCAAAACACTGGTTTATTAATCAGTTTCCAGGAGGTTTTATGTGTATTTTATTGCCAAAATATGTTTTTAATGTATATGGCAGTTCATCTTTTCAAAATAAATTAAAAAAGACGTAAAGATAAGCGAATGTCATGTGTTTTCGCGGTTCCGGAAATACGAAAAACCGGCAGGTTGTGAACTTGTTACTGATATAAAAGCCTCAAGGCCTACCTATACATCTTAAACAATCAAATGAAAGCCTCTATGTATGAGTCCTGCTGTCATTAGGTTCAGCAAGTTGATTTAAGCAAACATGCGATGTAGAAACTTTCCAGATATTGGGGGTTCGAAAACGTATATATATAAATATTTTTTATTAATCTTGTTTGGTTTTTTTCATTTCATTCCTTAGTGTACCAGCTATAAACCAAATCTCTTATTTTCACATTTAAAATACATTTATACATAAACTCTAGAAGAAATATGGCTAGGGCCATTAGAGCCAAATGGCTCCAATTTCTCCAATTTGGCTCCAACTTTTTTCATTTGGCGCAAGTGGTGGCGCAAGAAAAAAATTGGCCAGAGGAGGCCCTGAGTTCACATAAGTCCGGTAATCACTTTTGTTTCTGCTAAAGTAAAACTGACACTACGACTCCTTCCGGTCAAGCAATGCTTACTCCGCTAAAGCTTCTATTAACGTATTTATATGTAATCACAATAGACCATGTAGACCATGAGTAAATAATAATAATAATGAATGTATAGGACTCACACCACTATTATCTCCCTTGAATACTCGTGCCCTACAGATGAAGGAGGTAGATAAAAAAAAACAAGTTCGCTTTTCTACATTTTACAGGATACATTGATTTATCTTTACCAGGTTCTAAATCTACAGCATTTTAGGAAGAGATCACAGAAAAATGCATGTTGATATAAGATTTCTAGCTAATTCTGCCTCATTTTACACATCATGGGTCTAATCTCCACGGGGTTGTATTTTTGTTTAAATTTTGATAAGTGTCACGCAAACATGAAATTAAAAAAAGGTTCAATCTGGTAAATATTTGTTAAAAGTTAATTACATGCAGATATTGGATCAATAAAGAATTTTAGCATAAATACATGTTGCAATTTTTTTTTTATCTCTATGCCACGAACAAAAACATTACAATGAGACCTTATGGAAAATTAATTGTGGTGTGAGACGTATAGATTTATTTACAATAAAGATGACTGTAGGTACAAATGCATAATTGTAGCAATGTAAAACTATTAAAGCAATATTTTATGCTAAATAATGCTAAAATCATTGTTCATATATACATTCTACATAATTCATTCTTTAGCAAATGAATTATCTAGGACATATAGACCCGTGTAATGTATTACGAGGTATTACAAATACCAACTCAAATGTGGATATTTTACGATGCCAAAGTTAAAGTCATATATTTTAATATGTATGAACTCATTAGAAATCTAGAGATGAAGGTCGAGGAATACTGCTATAGTATCTGAACTGTTGGCTTTATTCAAGCACTGGAGGATAAATTTTAGTGACCATATGAGCATATAACGGATCATCAATAATGAGTACGTCATGTAGATACCGAGATGTATAACATATGTTTTACCGTCTCTAAAGATGTTATCGAAAAGGAAAGATCAGCGCAAGTCCACATATTATAATTACAATTAGAGGCGTTTGTAAAGAAATTCTTACACCGTAGTTTATCAAGGACTTCTCCGGATATTTTGATATACCAAAAACAAGCTGATTTCTGAGCAAACATTGACTCAAGTCGTTTGCATAGGTCTTTGCAACACAAACACTATATCTGCGCATTAAAGCATATACGTAATCTTAGTATGACTGACATAGTTTCTAGAATACAAATGACTGTGTAAATATAACTGTGAATACTACATTTGTTTTTGAAAAACACAATATCGTGAGTAAGGATCCTTGTTATTGCTTGACATATTGGAATCATCAAGCCCAATCGTTTTGGTTTTAAAGTATATTTCCACTGAAGCCGGTGCCAGGGAGTTTGAGAGTTGTTGAACATTATATAACCGCTCATGATCCGACTTAATAAAACAGAGTCTGTTACTTTTCACTCTTGTTCTTGTTTGTTGCTCCCAAGGCATACCCTCAGTAGTTATTGACACTCACACTAGAGTTTAGTGCTGTGTGGATACTGTCGTCCCGACTACAAATCAGTAGTTGTATTTCTATGTGGTCCTTTTGGATCACCAAGCCCAATATTTGGGGCTTTAAAGTAGAATACCGCTTAATCCAGTTCTAGGAAGTGTGAGAGATGTTGCACCTAATTTTACCTCTCATGCACAGACTTAATAAAACTCAGTCTGCTACTCCTCTGTCTTGTTTGTGTTTGTTGCAGGTCGTTGTGAACCAAGCTACTTTAAAACTATATTTGGAGTGAGATAAGGTCACTATAACATGATATGAAACGAGATTCAGCAAAGACGAGGCTCTGCCAAGTTTTATATATTTTTATTTAATAGGTGTATTAAAGTCAAAAATACACATTCGCGCATATAGTATTATATTTATTATACACCACCTGTTACCTCGTTACCTTTCACACGGCGCAATTGTGTGCGTGAAATCATAACGTTGTTTCTTGTTTTATATGATGTCAGACATGTGGTGCGACTGTTACGCATTTGGACTAAAAATATATCACAACTTAAAGCAAATTTAACGTTCTTTACTTTGATTTTATAAAGTAAGATTTTAAATATGATAAATGTTAAGCTCTGTATGAACGTATCATATATACTTAAGGACAAATGAAATGCGACTTGGGAATTTCCGCTATATCATTTATATAATGTACACTTAATTCCATGCAATATTCCAGAGAAATCCCAAGATATTTTGTAGTTAATTAGAGAAAGGACGTAACATTGTTGTTGTGACTTGTCAATCACAGTCCGCTTTGCAACACGAAATTCGTAAATGTTGCATTTCCGCTCTGAAATATTAAGCCATTTCAGTACTGTATTTAATTTAAATAAATTTAAAAAAAAAAGGTTACATCCTGAATTTGCTCACCTGCTATCAATGAGGGGTAACATTTGTTGTGTTATGTGCTGTTTTCGTCATTTTTCCGAAAGGAAATGTCTAATATAGCCATGTGCCATTCCATTAACAGAAGTATACATGTATAAGACATAAAATGTATCGCGGAAATTCCCGAGTTGCGTTTTTTTCTTTTAGTATATAATAGCCCATACAAGCACATGTGTCTAAGCGATTTACTGCATACAAACAGTGATTCGGTCTTCGTTTGCATATTCACTAAATGGTTAACGTTAGGTTAAATATTCCTATTAATATTAATGGTGATACAGTGACCACTGCAGGTCAGTCTTTGGCATTGTCAGCAGTTGCATGTATCAGTTAGCTGTCATTGGCGTTACACCGTTTGTTTTTTAGTATTTGCAATACAAAATTACACTATGTTTGCATCCAAACTTGTGTCAATACAAAATTAAAAGCCGTAGTATGACCTGTCTTAGATAATAACTGCTATCACGTATACTGTCTCTTGAAACATATTTGACTTGCATGGACTTCAGACAATAACGTAACGACTGTTATCCCTGAACCTTGGACTAGACGTTTTGGTATTATTAGGACAGGTTTGCATTTTAATTGTATGGGTGTTTGTTTATGCATTCACCCTGTTTATATACACACATAACTACGGCCTTACTGTATTTTGACTTTTATAAGTTTGCATAGGTCATAATTAAAGCCACGCATATAACTCAGAGCACCGCGTTCAATGTTGGGGTAGACGAAAACAAAATAAAATTCCATCTATATACTGAATTCCTAAATAATAATGCAATATACTTTCTATAAGTATCTGAAACACACACACTATATCTGCGCATAAACTCTTATTGTGAAATGGATTTAATGTCGAAAGCTACGAGTTATTGAAAGATGAGTAGCATTGCCAATTATCGATTAAACGTAGTACAATTTACAATTATAATGATGAAACATCAGTCACAAGTCTGCTTTGCTTCTTAATTAAGTGGTGTTGTGATATTACAAAAAATACCATCTAAAAACCTGTCAGCTCTACTACGACTATACTAATAATAATACGGTATTTGCAATAAGTGTGTGCAGTAATATGACCATTACCAATGAGGCTAACAACAACGCTAACGGGCTATTAACCGTTGCCGACAATGCCGACAGCCACCATATAGTGGTCAATATATAACCACCAACGCGTCGTCAGCAATCTTAATTTGTGTATTTACTCTTAACTATTAAAAAAAGCAATTATCTCTGAATAACGCTAACGGTAATAACGGCGACGCGCTAGCGGAGCCGTAACACTTAATTTCAGACAATAAAACCAACCGCATGCCGTCCCAGATTGAACATCTTAGCATGGTTATCTAGATTCTAATGCTTTTCCATTTAAATGCCGAAAATATAAAGTAAAATCGTACACACACACTTGTTTTTTTCTAGGAAAACTCAAATGTAACGGTAACGGCATTTTGCCGGCGTCATCCAATGACGTTGCTTGTTACAACGTTATGTGACGTCATGTACCTTTCTGGGGGTAAATACGCAAATATGAGGCGTTACATTATAGTTGAATTAGACTGCTGTTTTTACTCCACAAACGAACATATTATATAGCGTAAACGTTCACACATTGCAATATATGTATAAAACCGAAAAACGATCATATGGTTTGTTTTATGACGTAGAAAAGTATGAGTAGTTAAATTAACCCTAAGGTCCATGTATTGGTCAATTATCTGGTAATAGTAGAGCAACTATTCAACAATAACCAGCACAACAACCACAGTTGGACACATAATTGAATAAACGCTGACATGAATATGCAAATTAACCAACAGATAGCAGATCGTTATCAATAATACGTACATATGATGCAACTGAAACTGCGCAAGATTAGTGTCAGGGTTCGAGCCCCACAAAAAGAAGCATGATATGAAACCAAATCATGTTATAATATTTGAATAATATTGTTTGAAACTACATTGAATACAACTGATTGCTTTCAACCATTATGTATGTGAGCGTTCTGTATAAAACGCATATAAGCATCTTGCGCGTTACAGTGAAGTGGCACATGGCAATCTTTTTTTTTTTAAAATTCGCGTATTCCCGGTTAGGTTTGTGTGTGTGTGTGCGTGCGTGCGTGCGTGCGTACGTACATGCGTGTGTGTGTATGTGTTTAACCTAACTTGTATTTGTTCAATCATTAATATTAATTATAAGAATAATATAAAGCAAACAACTAACAGTTGGTGCCAATAATATACTTCAAACTTTGGGTGGATTAACGAAGTAAAATTAAAACTCGAATTTGTCTTTAACTACGTGTATATGCAAGCAGGTTTAAACCCAAAATGATACTGGTTTAATAAATAATAATGCTTGATAAAGTCTTCAAGATTGCACGACCTTTAAATTGACTAAATGCTCAAACCACGCTGTACAAGAGTATGTTAAACAATAATTTCAAATTATCCATAATACTCATGATGAATTATACAAAATGTAATCGACACAAAACAATGTATAAATTTTATACTTTTAATTATGTCTATAATTATTTATTTATTTATTATTTGTTTGTATTTCTTTGTTTGTTTGTTTGCTTTGTTTGTTTATTCATTTGTTTCTTCGTTTGTTTATTAATTAATTAATTTTATTTATTGATTGATTTATTTATTAATTTTATGTTTGTTTTTTTGATTTATTGATTTATTGATTGATTTATTTATTTATTTATTTATTTATTTATTTATTTGTTTGTTTGTTTATTTATTCTTTTATATATTTTTGTTTATTTAAATTGATTTTTTTTTTTCAACATTTGTTTCATTTATTTCATTAACAGTTCCACTTGGTGATTGTTGCATAGCAGCCGTGTCGTGCTCCCCTGATCAACGATCTTTCGGAAAGGTGAAATGTGAGAAACCTGATGATTCATCCAGTACGAATTGTACTCCAGACAAAACTTGCCAATGCAACGAAGTTAACCATTGGATACAGTCTGGTGATGAATGCGTTTGCATGGCAGGCTATACCGAGAATACGATTCCTCAAAACGGCCAAGAAACATTTGTCTGCATCTCGAATACTTAAATGTAAACGTTATTTTCTTCTTTCAGAATATTTTTTTGCTTGAATTCAAACACATTGATAGAATTTTACAGGTGTAGTTAATTTGGATAAATCAAAAATACCTTGAACATGGTGATATTGAAGAAATTATTGCATTCTCTAAGAACAAACTTGAACAACACAATGCCCTTATGGAACTTTATTTATATTTGAGAAATAAAATATTCATATTTAAATGTGTACTTTGTTTCTCTGTGTGTTTGTGGTTGACTGTCGTCCTTGAAAGCTGCTTTTCCTGTTCGATTTGTACATCTATATTTCCATAGATATACTAATTACTATACTCATACTATATTATTGTTTTCTATCTTTCAATCATCTACCTTTCTCTCAAAATATTTCTATTAAACATTTTAAACTAAACGTTTTCTTTTCAATACATTATATTGTAATTTATTGGTGAATATAATTTCATATTTATTGCTTTTGTACATTATTGTATTGAAAAGAAATAAAATGTTAAAACAAACCAATGCATTTTTACATTGAAAATACTAATGCATGCAGGACTATTACAAGAATACAGAGACGCAAAACGGCCAAGAAACATATGTCTGCCTGCCTGATATAAATGATTAAATGTACGAGGGTGCTTCAAAAAGTTCTGTCACTAGGCATATATCCTTTGAACTGGATATTACACTGAGATAGAGTAGTGTATTTATAGTACTACTGGGTTCGCTCTCTTAAATTCCACAACAAAAATGAAAACATTCCGGTTATTTATACCCCTGAATTACCTCCCCCTACCACACCTTTTGGAAACTGGCATCTCTGAAAATGTCCTTGTTACAAAACGTTGTAAAAATTATTTGAATAATTCTATGCTTTCAAATTTTCTTGTACGTCATCTGTTGTTATTCGCCCATAATCTTTGAAAATGATTGTCGAGAATTCGGAAAGGTCTTGCTGCAAACCTGATATGAGTGAATGCATATCCCTTAATTTTAGCAGAAATAACACTGATTTTCTTAATTTTGTTTACGGAAATGTTCTAATATCTTTTAAATGTCGTAATTATCTCATAGTATTAATATGTTTTCATATTTTTTTTATAAATCCTAGTCCTTCAGTGTTTAAATTTCATATTCAACACATTATTGTAGAATTTTGTACAATGTTTAGTGAAAATATTGATCATCCAAAAAAGCTATTTCAGAAGATTGCCCTTCCATGTCCATTTATCATTAAATTAATTTTACGCGTTAGCTTAAAATGTTAATTTCTAAGACAATGCCTTTTCTACCATGCTTAAATTCTGAATCTTGTAATGCACAGATATAACTGGTAATGTATGAGAAATTTCAAAGGTCTTCGACAAGTACTTAAAGAGAAACAGGCATTTAAAAAAGTAACAATTAACATACCTGAAAAAACTGAGGTCGAAAATGCCTCATTATGTATAAGTGATGTGTATTAAATGTTCCATAACTTTCGTCACACAAAAGATACAGCAATTATTTTACCATCAATGGAATGGTATTGAAACTTTTTTTCATTTGGTACCAAACATCAACACTCACAACGAGCACATAATTGTTAAAACGCGTTAGTGACAGAACCTATTGAATGACCCTCGTAAACGTTATTTTCTTCCTTCAGAATGTCTATTTTGCTTAAATTCAAACACACATATTGATAGAATTTTACAGGTGTAGTTAATTTTGATAAATCAACAATATCGCATGTTTACATTGAAAATAAAAGGACACTCGGAAGTGTTTTTTAGTATAGAACCCAGCTGGGTTTACTTTCATCATATACAGCATAGTTCTAGGACTGGTCCACCCAGTGTCAGTAAAATGTGGCTGAGTGGGGTATACTGTAATGTGACTACGGCGTGGTATTCCAGTGTGTCAGCACTGCTACAAGCTGACTGCTACAAGTAGATACCGTCGTGATATGACTGAAATATGGTTTTATCATGCAGATATGCACTTTTCTGCCTAATAAAGGGGTGACCTATTAAATTTTGCTTTATTAGGCACTGACCAATAGAGCAAATCAATGCGGAACCCTCGGCGTTTATTTTACTTAACGTTATCTGACGTCATGCACGTAACGTTGCCTGACGTCATAAAACAAACAAAAAACAACAACATGGCGGCGTCCTCGATAAGCTTAACATTCTGAGAAATAGGTAATAATAGTAATTCATACAAAAAATGTGAATAATCTACATGATAAACAGAATATTATGTCAGTGCCTTTTACTATCAAGTTTATTAGGCTCGGCACGAAAACGAAGAATGGCGAGGCTCTCACGAAAATGAAGAATGGCGAGGCTATTCTTCGTTTTCTAAGCGTCGCCTAATAAACTTGATAGTAAAAGCCACTGACATAATATTCTCTATATAAACGACGTAAAACCACATACACACGTAGCTCTTGTAGATGCAGTGGTTAATAAATATTTTAACGAGTGTCCCTCCCGTATACCTTTTTTTTGAAAAACTGTGCCTCCCGTGGTGGGGCCTAATTTGACCAAAGATCACCATTTGAATGCATAGGAAGGGTTAGCTTATACTACATGTATGCAGTATATGATAGCTATGCCTAGTGGTTACAAAGAAGTAGATTTGTCAAGCATTTCCCTATACAATGTAGATAATAAAAGCGGTAACTGTTCCCGTCAATAACAAAGGTCGAGTCCAGGGGCGGATCCAGGATTTCAGCTTAGTGGGGGGCGTAAGTTTTTAGTAAATTTTCGGGTCCGTCTCTAGCCTCATAAACCGGTTGCGGTAGTGCATTGATAGGGTAAAAAAGTCCGTTTTGAAATAAAAGGATTTAAGAATGTGTTAATTAAACCACTCATTAGCCATTAAGCGTCGAGCGAGCGAAGCGAGTGCTAATTTTTTTATACTGAGGGCGTTCAACGAAATTGTTTGATATTTCATCTACATTAACATGGACATACATGTATGAATAAAAAAGTCCGTTTTCAAATAAAAGGATTTAAGAATGTGTTCATTAAACCACTCATTAGCCATTATGCGTCGAGCGAGCGAGCGAAGCGAGCGAGAAAAATTTTTACACAGAGGGCGTGTAACGAAATTGTTTGATATTTTATCTACAGTAACATGGACATACATGTATGATTCGGAATTTTTAGGGGGGGGGGGGGGGGTGGCGCACACATATAAAATGGGAACTCGTGTAAGATCCTCTATATATCCGTCCGTCTACATAATTATATCGGTCTCTAGATTTGAAAAATATTTTGGAAAAAAAATGACAATGTTTCAGGAATATATATTACGAGGTAGAACATTTGATAATGTTACTAGCTATTACCTTAGTTAAGTTAGTAGTCACGTGACAAACACTTAAGTAATTTCTTGCGCTGTATGACGTCAAACGTGCTCAGCTTGTTCACTCCCGAGTGAGGACACGTTTTCCGTTATGGAACAAGAATTCAGGGATTTTATGATTACCGTGAAAAGGTTGGACATATTTGATGCTTATTAATGTAATGTGTATTGATGCATATGATGGGTTCAAATTACTGGTATATTTACAAACAAAAGACACACAACAATAGCGGTGCCTAGCTCATGACATAAGTAAAATATGTGCTTCTTTTACAAGCATATACATATAATTGTTTATATTATGGTAAATTTGAACTGTTAGGTATTTGGTTTCGATCACTACATTACATAATACATACTATCGTTCTCGTAATATAGTTATATTATTCAGATGATAGTATTTGTCTCTCTTGTGTGCGCGACAAACTAGACACATTTCCCCACGCATCATAATTTTATCTGTCTCGTGCAATACGCGGCTCGCCGACGCGATATTACACCGATCATGAACTTGCAACATGAGAACAGTGATACAAAGTATCCCAAGCCGGTCAAAACAGTTACATAAGAAAACAGTAAGGGGAATGAATATGATAAAAAATGAACAAACAGTTTGTAGATGTTAGCAATTTTTTATTTGTAATTATCAACAATCAAAACATTTATCATTTATCATGAAACATTTGAGCTCTAGATAAACTAGTCATCGTGAAGCAAAATGAACATAGTTTTAATTTTGGCATATATGTATTTTTTTTCATGTTAACAGTTTTACTTTTTTGGTTAAGTTTCTGGTTCAAGTAAGCCTTGTTGATGTATGATACAAACGAAACATATATTTATTTATCTATTACCGTTGATTAAGCTAATGAGGTGAACTTCGTAAAATGTGTTTTCTGTTCGAGTTTATATGTATTTCTATTGAAAATTGTGTTTAAATCAGGTTCTAGGTGGCACCAAACCTCACACTTACCCTACTGTCAACCCAATAAAACGGGACAGTGTAAATAAAGAAATCCCCGTCATGAAATATTCTCTAACCAACAAGGCAGCATTAATAGGTAATAAAACTAAAACACAAAGATGCTCGTGTATAAAAAATACAAAAAAATAAAATAGCCCAGAAAGCCACAAAGAAGGTACTCAACGACTTGGCAAAATCCATAGCAACAAGAGAATAAACCATTGAGGGCATGATGAAAGTTGTTTAGCTGTTATTATGTAAAGAATCAACTAAATGAACTTGTGTGGAAATAGGTCAGTTCATTCAGTTTGGCCTACATGCAGTATGAACATGATCAGGGCAGGAAACATTGTTTCTGAGTTACTCGTCCTACGTAATATTTGAATGGTCAAATTGATAAATTAAAGAATTTATCTAAACTTCTACTCGTCCTACATCAATAAGCACTCGTCATGGCGAGCGTACGAGTGGAATTTTCGTTTCTTGATGTTGAGGGCATGACAAGACAATACGTCTGGGCGTTGCACTATTGGCGAAGGAGTTTACTCCCTTGTTAGGTGGGACGCTTCTTCTGCCTTATCTGATGTGACTATAGTTGAAGCTAGCGAGCTAACACAACAGCGTATTTCTATGGTAAACAACACAACAGCGTATTTATATGGTAAACAACACAACAGCGTTTTCTATGTTGTTTTGTATTTCTATTGTAAACAACACAACAGCGTATTTCTATGTTGTTTCGTATTTCTATGGTAAACAACACAACAACGTATTTCTATGGTAAACAACACAACAGAGTATTTCCATGTTGTTTCGTGTTTCTATGGTAAACAACACAACAGCGTATTTCTATGGTAAACAGCACAACAGCGTATTCCTATTGTAAACAACACAACAGCGTATTTCTATGGTAAACAACATATACTGAAAGGAAAAAGAAACGCATAATCACAAAAGTGACAATACTGCACTATTATATACACCTAATTTCAGATAATATTCCAGATATAGTACATCAACGTGTTTTGTACAGAAAGGGGATATAAATACTTACAGAAAGGACAACTCTGTCATGTAGTAGACCTTTTAATCAGAGTATACTTTGTTTCACGAAATTCATACATGTTGAAGTTTCGCTTGAAAAAGTCAAGCAATTTCAGTATTATGTTTAATGTTTAGAGATTGCAACGTTTAAAGCCTACGCATTCTGTCGATAATGAAACTTTAACGGGGTAACCACTGTTGTGTTCGGTGCTGTTTAAACTTTCTTTTCGAAAGGACAGGCCTAATGTCGAACTTTACCATTCGATTAGCACTAGTATGTTAAACATACCATATATAGCGGAAATACCCAATATGCGTTTCTTTTCCCTTTCAGTATAGTTAAGCATTTTGAATTAGGTCAACAAGACCCATTATCAAAATATGTGATATCTACAACAGTTCAGAAATTGTTCGGCAAGAACTGATGTTGGCTGTGTCAAGAAAACTAAATGATAAGTAAACATTGACTGCATATACCGAGCATGAAAAAACAACAACAGTTTTTTAACCTCTTAATAAGTGCTTTTAGAAAATATGTTTCAGGGTTTCATCGTAAATCATTAATCTCAGTTTCGGTATTCTGCTCGAAAAGTTGTTTAAACAAATCACTGATTCAAAGATACAATTATTGTTTTTTAAATAGACACAACTGTATACATAAAATACCACATGAATATAGGTCATACCTATTCATACAAATTATCATGGTTTATTTCAGTTAATTAAAACTAAGACATTGTGTAGATTTTATTAAGACTTTGTTATAAATTAAATATCTATTTCTGAATGGTAGTATTGTTTTTTAATTCTCACTGTGAGCTGCTTATACCTTGTGTTGTAAAGTAAGTAGTTAAGCACATTGTGTCCTGATTTTGTAACTTTAACAATGTTATGATTATTTAACATTACGTGGTCCTGCTTTAATTCCATTAAGCGATGGGAAAGCTTCTATTAGCAGGATTTTATAGGGCTATTTCGACAATAAAACATGTTTAAAAACATTTTTTTATTGCAAAAAATGCGATTACCTGTTTAAAGAGGCTCTACCTATATCTTTTTATCCACCAATTGATATAAACTTTACTTAATTATACAGAGGACGATGAAAAAAGGTAAATGGCAATATTTCACCCAATGTAATATGCGTTTTTGCTGGGGAAAAACAGGATTGAAAAGATCGGATTTTTGAAATTGTATTCGTAATTGTTTTAGACAAGACGATTGCGGAGATTTTCCGATCTTATTCGTTTACAATCGGAACTACCTCGTCTGATTAGCGAAGAGTTCCGATCGATTCGTTTGCTATCGAACTGCGCCGAATAGTTTGTAATCGCATTGCGCATGTCCGAGAAAATCGTACAAAACTCGTAGTTCTCCGGCAGGAATAAACGGCTGGGCAGCATTTTATTCAAGATATTGTTTTGATCATAATTAATAATTACAGAACTGGAATACGAACATGTTTCTTCTTAGAATACTCATAAAATAGCTTTGTATACATATAAATGCAGTAATATTGAGTATTTAATATTTTACATTAAAATCGCGTAGATATAGTAGTGCCTCTTTAAACTTACCGATTAATGTTTTAATTTTACAATATGCAAAATGTTTAAGCCGAAATTAAGTATTTAATTCATACCCCAGCCAATCCCGTTTTCGCTTCTTGGAGAAGGGGTTGGATGGGGTATGAAAGTTAATACTCGGAACACGTAATGAAGACAGTCAGGCTCGTCGCCTCAAATGATTGTTTTCCATTACTAAAACACCGTTGCTAAATTTCTAGTAACGTTATACTTTTCAAAGTTGTATATATATTTGGTCTGGTTGAATGTTGTTTAACAGCTCATCAACACAGTATAGGTTATTTAGAGCCGCCCCAGAGAGAGTGAATTGAGCTTGGTTTTAAGGCGCATGGAAGGTTATACGGCGCCTAACGTTTGTGGTTTTTCTGCCACTGCTCAGTGATTTGAGCGAGATGGCACCTGAAACAATGCAGGTGTTATAAAGACCTTTAATGAGCATGAAAAAAAATGATAAAATGAACATTTATTTTTTGTTTTTGGGGGTGTGGGGGTGGGGGCGTTCTACCCATCTGCCTACCCCTCCAAAGGAATCTGCAGTGGCCCTATCCATTGCCCCGGAACCAAAGCCCCGGTATAACGGGAAAAAACTGCACCAGGAAAAAACTGGACGGAAGTTACAATAAGCATGCGCGTATCACTTAGGCGAAAAATAACATATCCGCTTGCAGGGACCATCTCACAGGTTAAAGTAATGTTCACGTACACATACATGCAGAAGACTCATAGTTTACACCAGAAAGTTCGCATACAAATTCCTGCTGACACACATAGCTCGTGTATATATACTTTCCACTACTATGTTTATTAGTACTGAATTATAACAATAAATGAAGTCAAATTAGAGCTGGATTAAAGCTGGATAGTTTACTGTTAATGTAGTTGTATGCAAACAAGATATAAATATTTTGCCGAAAAGAAATGTCCTGGAAAATAAATTACACATTTTGTTATCGCTTTTCTACTCTATTTGTCTCCGTTTGGTGTAATTGCATACCACCCAGCTTTATAAACTCAAATTATCATTAACATTGGAGGAAGAAATGCATTGGGAAATAACTGAACAGTATCGGGAAACGGATGAAATGGATGGACGAAGTCTACTTATCTCTTTCCCAACCATCCCCCATGTCAACCTCATTAATGAGGTAATAGTATAACCAACAACAATCTAATAAATTGGAACAGAGGCAATATTAGAGGAAAATAACCGCAGGGAAATACCTGGGCACAGCCGGGAAAAAACTGGATCATATTGCGTATCTTTATATGTTATCATACATCATATCTAAAGTTTGCCCTGTCAACTCTCATGTCAACATAAATAATGAGGTAATATTATAACCAACAACTTTCTATCATATCAGAGCGACGGGAATATTAAAAGAAACAACACCCTGGGAAATAACTGGACACAGCCGAGAAAAAACTCGACCATATTGTGTATTTCAATAGTATGTTATTTCTCATTTCCAACGTTTTCCCGATCATCTATCATGTCAACCTCATTAATGAAGCAATAGTATAACCAATAACAATGTATTAAATCGGAGCGGCACCCTTGTTAGAGGAAAGTAACCACTGGGAAATAACTCGACACAGCCGGGGAAAAACTGGACATTATTGTGTATCTCAATAATATGTTTTCATATCTCATCTCCAATGTTTTCCCGCTCATCTCTCATGTCAACCTCATTAATGAGGCAATAGTATAACCAATAACATTCTATTAAATCAGAGCGGTACCATTGTTAGAGGAAAATAACCGCCGGGAAATAACTGGACACAGTCGGGGGAAAACAGGACCATATTGTGTATCTCAATAATATGTTATCAAATCTCATTTCCAATGTTTTTCCGCTCATCTCTCATGAAAACCTCATTAATGAGGCAGTAGTATAACTAATGACAATGTATTAAATCAGAGCGACACCATTGTTAGAGGAAAATAACCGCTGGGAAATAACTGGACACAGCCGGGGAAAAACTGGACATTATTGTGTATCTCAATAATATGCTACCATATCTCATCTCCAATGTGTTCCCGCTCATCTCTCATGTGAACCTCATTAATGAGGCAATAGTATAACCAATAACAATGTATTAAATCAGATCTGCACCATTGTTAGAGGAAAATAGGCGCTGGGAAATAACTGGACACAGTATAACCAATAACACCCTATTCAATCAGAGCGGTACCAATGTTAGAGGAAAATAACTGCTGGGAAATAACTGAACACAGTCGGGAAAAAACTGCACATTATTGTGTATCTCAATAATATGTTATCATATCTCATCTCCAATGTTCTCCCGCTCATCTCGCATGCCAACTTTACTAATGAGGCAATAGTATAACCAATAACACCCTATCAATTCAGAGCGGTACCAATGTTAGAGGAAAATAACTGCTGGGAAATAATTGAACACAGCCGGGGAAAAACTGGACATTATTGTGTATCTCAATAATATGTTATCATATCTCATCTCCAATGTTTTCCCGTTCATCTCTCATGCCAACCTTATTAATGAGGCAATAGTATAACCAATAACACTCGTTTAAATCAGAGCGGTACCATTGTTAGAGGAAAATAACCGCCGGGAAATAACTGGACACAGTCGGGAAAAAACAGGACCATATTGTGTATCTCAATAATATGTTATCAAATCTCATTTCCAATGTTTTTCCGCTCATCTCTCATGAAAACCTCATTAATGAGGCAGTAGTATAACTAATGACAATGTATTAAATCAGAGCGGCACCATTGTTAGAGGAAAATAGGCGCTGGGAAATAACTGGACACAGTATAACCAATAACACCCTATTCAATCAGAGCGGTACCAATGTTAGAGGAAAATAACTGCTGGGAAATAACTGGACACAGTCGGGAAAAAACTGCACATTATTGTGTATCTCAATAATATGTTATCATATCTCATCTCCAATGTTCTCCCGCTCATCTCGCATGCCAACTTTACTAATGAGGCAATAGTATAACCAATAACACCCTATCAATTCAGAGCGGTACCAATGTTAGAGGAAAATAACTGCTGGGAAATAATTGAACACAGCCGGGAAAAAACTGGACATTATTGTGTATCTCAATAATATGTTATCATATCTCATCTCCAATGTTTTCCCGTTCATCTCTCATGCCAACCTCATTAATGAGGCAATAGTATAACCAATAACACTCTTTTAAATCAGAGCGGTACCATTGTTAGAGGAAAATAACCGCCGGGAAATAACTGGACACAGTCGGGAAAAAACAGGACCATATTGTGTATCTCAATAATATGTTATCAAATCTCATTTCCAAAGTTTTTCCGCTCATCTCTCATGAAAACCTCATTAATGAGGCAGTAGTATAACTAATGACAATGTATTAAATCAGAGCGGCACCATTGTTAGAGGAAAATAACCGCTGGGAAATAACTGGACACAGCCGGGGAAAAACTGGACATTATTGTGTATCTCAATAGTATGCTACCATATCTCATCTCCAATGTTTTCCCGTTCATCTCTCATGCCAACCTCATTAATGAGGCAATAGTATAACCAATAACACTCTTTTAAATCAGAGCGGTACCATTGTTAGAGGAAAATAACCGCCGATATATAACTGGACACAGCCGGGAAAAAAATGGACATTATTGTGTATCTCAATAATATATTATCACATCTCATCTCTAATGTTTTCCCGCTCATCCCTCATGTCAACCTCATTAATGAGGCAATAGTATAACCAATAACACTCTATTAAATCAGAGCGGTACCATTGTTAGAGGAAAATAACCGCCGGGAAATAACTGAAACACAGCCGTGAAAAAATGGACATTATTGTGTATCTCAATAATATCTCATCTCCAATGTTTTCCCGCTAATCTTTCATGCCAACCTCACTAATGAGGCAATAGTATAACCAATAGCACTCTATTAAATCAGAGCGTAACCAATGATAGAGGAAAATAACCGCCGGGAAATAACTGGACACAGCCGGGAAAACACTGGACATTAATGCATGTCAACCTCATTAATGAGGCAATAGTATAACCAGTAACACCTTATCAAATCAGAGCGGTACCATTGTTACAGGAAAATAACCGCCGGGAAGTACTGGACACAGCCGGAAAAAAACTGGACATTATTGTGTATCTCAATAATATGTTATCATATCTCATCTCCAATGTTTTCCTTCTCATCCCTCATGTCAACCTCATTAATGAGGCAATAGTATAACCGATAATACTCTATTAAATCAGAGCGGTACCATTGATAGAGGAAAATAACCGCCGGGAAATAACTGGACACAGCCGGGAAAAAACTGGACATTATTGTGTATCTCAATAATATGTTATCATATCTCATCTCCAATGTTTTCCCTCTCATCTCTCATGCCAACATCACTAATGAGGCAATAGTATAACCAATAACACTCTATTAAATCAGAGCGGTACCATTGTTACAGGAAAATAACCGCCGAGAAATAACTGGACACAGCCGGGAAAAAACTGGACATTATTGTGTAGCTCAATAATATGTTATCATATCTCAACTCCAATGTTTTCCCGGTCATCCCTCATGTCAACCTCATTAATGAGGCAATAGTATAACCAATAACACTCTATTAAATCAGAGCGGTACCATTGTTAGAGGAAAATAACCGCCGGGAAATAACTGGACACAGCCGGGAAAAAACTGGACATTATTGTGTATCTCAAATAATATGTTATCATATCTCATCTCCAATGTTTTCCCGCTCATCTCTCATGCCAACGTCACTAATGAGGAAATAGTATAACCAATAACACTCTGTTAAATCAGAGCGGTACCATTGTTACAGGAAAATAACCGCCGGGAAATAACTGGACACAGCCGGGAAAAAAATCGACATTAGTAGTATAGAAAGTGGGGGTTCTGGCACAGTTTTCCCTCGCGGGGAATGAGAACAACTAATGAAATATGCCAGGGGGAACTCAGGCGTAACTCTCATTTGTACCACTAAGATCTAAATGTAAGCCACGCCTAAGCCAACACCAACATATTTCAGCAGCTTTCTCAAGCAACCTCGCTAAGGGAAAACTCACCAGAACCCCCACTTTCTATACTACTAATCAATCCGGTTTGTCATTTTAATAGCATAACATTTGCAACTCGTTAAGAGAGCGCAATTTTATTTTATGTCTACTTTCGGCGAAGCTACTTTCGGCGAAGTTTTTCAATAACATTTGCGACTCGTCAAGCAAAGTCAGACGGAACCGGGCAGTAGTCTTCATCATCGCTCTGCATATCATTTTACTTGTATGCTAGCGTATCTTGTCCATTATCTAATATGTACCGTTTATCATCATAAGCTGATAAACTTTTTTTATTTATTGCATAGCTGCTTATGTTATGCTTTTGTGATCTAATAACTTTCATCTCATGATGAGCTTCTGTTGCTGTAAACAAAATCTTTTTGTAATCGTCATGTGCTATCTGTGTTTTAACAACACTCTTTTTAACACCCTTGCATTTTTTTGCGCTAACCTCATTATCTAGCACATATGTAGTTTACTTCGCAACCCAACAAATTCAACAATGGGTATTCCGCACGTTTCATCTTTCATCTTGCCAATAACTTTTTTATTATCATTAAAATGAAACTGACTTTTTGGATCATAATCACAATTATCAAACAGTTCTTTATCCTTGTAAAAGTCTGCGTACACATATTTTGTTTTTATTTCATAACACAAGGAATCGGTATCAGTAAATAATAACTTAGCTTTTTTATCATAATTGTTTTTGATATAGTTGTAATGGAAATCATACATCAAATATTTTGACAAGTCTAAAATACACATACCAACATAGATAGGACGATTTAAAACTAATCGTTCTTTTATTCTGTTTACAGCAAATAAATGTTCATTAAACATTTTACAAGAAATAAATGAAGGTCTTGCCGCATATTTTAAAAGGACCTCCTCGTCGTGAGTCAATTTAACATTAATTCTTTTTCTCAAGTTTTCCATAGTTTTACCAAAAACTGAATTGTTCATCAGTTTGAAGAAATCCTTTTCAAAAGCATTTTTACCAGCTGTTCTCTTAGCAGTATTAAAATCTATGTATGTCTTTATCCGACTCTGATTCGTCGAACTGCAGTATTCGATGTGTCTTTGTTACTTTCATCCCAAGTTTTTTGTATAATTCTAAGTTTCTAAAATAGCACAACATACTTTTCTTTATTTTTCAATGTCGTAACAAGTTTATTAACATTACAATGTCCTAAATTAAACTTTTGTTTTTATAAATTTTTACAATAGTCTGACAACCACTCGTCTTTGATATTTAAACTTTCATGGGGCGAGAGGATAATCATTATGCGAGTCATGTAGTTTTTCGGGATACTCAATATCGCACTCAACAAATATAATTTGATTTTCCTTTTTCAAAACTTATCAACCCACTGAAGTTGCCAGTAGGTAACAGCAGACACATGCCCACCCGACAAGTTATTAGCATCGAGATATATTATGTACTTGCTTTCTTTTTTCTTGTCATAGTTTTTCATATATTTATTGTTAGCTTGTGAATATCTGTTTGCAATATTACTCGTACCGCCTTCCTTTTTCCACAAACAAATATTGATCAATATCAGTTATTAAATCAAGTTGGATACCAGTCATCTTGAGGCATGCATCCCAGGCTAACCCAGGACTACTGAAGTAATGGCAAGGATCTAATTTGTAA
>JAWPHD010023480.1:0-21990 GCA_037043455.1 Cyrtodaria siliqua | reverse complement strand
AATATATATGTGTATGTATGTGTAAGAACGGAATATATATGTGTAAGAACTGAATATATATGTGTAAGAACTGAATATATATGTGTAAGAACTGAATATATATGTGTAAGAACTGAATATATATGTGTAAGAACGGAATATATAAGTGTAAGAACGGAATATATATGTGTAAGAACGAAATATATATGTGTAAGAACGGAATAAATATGTGTAAGAACGGAATATATATGTGTAAGAACTGAATATATATTTTTAAGATCTGAATATATATGTGTAAGAACGGAATATATATGTGTAAGAACGGAATAAATATGTGTAAGAACGGAATATATATGTGTAAGAACCGAATATAAATGTGTAAGAACTGAATATATATGCATAAGAACGGAATATATATGCGTAAAACTGAATATATATGCGTTAGAACTTAACATATATGTGTAAGAAATGAATATATATGCGTAAGAACTGAATATATATGCGTAAGAACTGAATATATATGTGTAAGAACGGAATATATATGCGTAGGAACTGAATATATATTTGTAAGAACGGAATATAAATGTGTAAGAACGGAATATATACGTGTAAGAACAGAATATATATGTGTAAGAACTGAATATATAATGGTAAGAACGGAATATATATGTGTAAGAACGGAATATATACGTGTAAGAACGGAATATATATGTGTAAGAACGGAATATATATGTAAGAACGGAATATATATGTGTATATATGTGTAAGAAGTGAATATATATGCGTAAACACTGAATATATATGCGTAAGAACGGAATATATATGCGTAAGAACGGAATATATATGTGTAAGAACGGAATATGTACGTGTAAGAACGGAATATATATGTGTAAGAACGGAATATATATGTGTATATATGTGTAAGAATGGAATATATATGTGTAAGGACTGAATATATATGTGTAAGAAGTGAACATATATTTGTAAGAACTGAATATATATGTGTAAGAACGGAATATATATGTGTAAGAACCGAATATATATGTGTAAGAACGGAATATGTACGTGTAAGAACGGAATATATATGTGTAAGAACTGAACATATATATGTAAGAAATGAATATATATGCGTAAGAACTGGATATATATGCGTAAGAACTGAATATATATCTGTAAGAACTGAATATATATGTGTAAAAACTGAATATATATGCATAAGAAATGAATATGTATTCGTAAGAACGGAATATATATGTGTAAGAACGGAATATATATGTGTAAGAACGGAATATGTACGTGTAAGAACGGAATATATATTTGTAAGAACGGAATATATATGTGTAAGAAGTGAATATATATGTGTAAGAACTGAATATATATGTGTAAGAACGGAATATATATGTGTAAGAACGGAATAAATATGTGTAAGAACGGAATATATATGTGTAAGAGCAGAATATATAAGAGTAAGAACTGAATATATATGTGTAAGAACTGAATATATATGTGCAAGAACTGAATATATATGCGTAAGAACTGAATATATGTGTAAGAACTGAATATATATGTGTAAGAACGGAATATATATGTGTAAGAACGGAATATGTACGTGTAGAACGGAATATATATGTGTAAGAACGGAATATGTATGTGTATATATGTGTAAGAACGGAATATATATGTGTAAGAACTGAATATATATGTGTAAGAACTGAATATATATGTGTAAGAACTGAATATATATGTGTAAGAACTGAATATATATGTGTAAGAACGGAATATATAAGTGTAAGAACGGAATATATATGTGTAAGAACGAAATATATATGTGTAAGAACGGAATAAATATGTGTAAGAACGGAATATATATGTGTAAGAACTGAATATATATTTTTAAGATCTGAATATATATGTGTAAGAACGGAATATATATGTGTAAGAACGGAATAAATATGTGTAAGAACGGAATATATATGTGTAAGAACTGAATATAAATGTATAAGAACTGAATATATATGCATAAGAACGGAATATATATGCGTAAAACTGAATATATATGCGTTAGAACTTAACATATATGTGTAAGAAATGAATATATATGCGTAAGAACTGAATATATATGCGTAAGAACTGAATATATATGTGTAAGAACGGAATATATATGCGTAGGAACTGAATATATATTTGTAAGAACGGAATATATATGTGTAAGAACGGAATATATACGTGTAAGAACAGAATATATATGTGTAAGAACTGAATATATAATGGTAAGAACGGAATATATATGTGTAAGAACGGAATATATACGTGTAAGAACGGAATATATATGTGTAAGAACGGAATATATATGTAAGAACGGAATATATATGTGTATATATGTGTAAGAAGTGAATATATATACGTAAACACTGAATATATATGCGTAAGAACGGAATATATATGCGTAAGAACGGAATATATATGTGTAAGAACGGAATATGTACGTGTAAGAACGGAATATATATGTGTAAGAACGGAATATATATGTGTATATATGTGTAAGAATGGAATATATATGTGTAAGGACTGAATATATATGTGTAAGAAGTGAACATATATTTGTAAGAACTGAATATATATGTGTAAGAACGGAATATATATGTGTAAGAACCGAATATATATGTGTAAGAACGGAATATGTACGTGTAAGAACGGAATATATATGTGTAAGAACTGAACATATATATGTAAGAAATGAATATATATGCGTAAGAACTGGATATATATGCGTAAGAACTGAATATATATCTGTAAGAACTGAATATATATGTGTAAAAACTGAATATATATGCATAAGAAATGAATATGTATTCGTAAGAACGGAATATATATGTGTAAGAACGGAATATATATGTGTAAGAACGGAATATGTACGTGTAAGAACGGAATATATATTTGTAAGAACGGAATATATATGTGTAAGAAGTGAATATATATGTGTAAGAACTGAATATATATGTGTAAGAACGGAATATATATGTGTAAGAACGGAATAAATATGTGTAAGAACGGAATATATATGTGTAAGAGCAGAATATATAAGAGTAAGAACTGAATATATATGTGTAAGAACTGAATATATATGTGCAAGAACTGAATATATATGCGTAAGAACTGAATATATGTGTAAGAACTGAATATATATGTGTAAGAACTGAATATATATGTGTAAGAGCGGAATATGTACGTGTAGAACGGAATATATATGTGTAAGAACGGAATATATATGTGTATATATGTGTAAGAACGGAATATATATGTGTAAGAACTGAATATATATGTGTAAGAACTGAATATATATGTGTAAGAACTGAATATATATGTGTAAGAACTGAATATATATGTGTAAGAACGGAATATATAAGTGTAAGAACGGAATATATATGTGTAAGAACGAAATATATATGTGTAAGAACGGAATAAATATGTGTAAGAACGGAATATATATGTGTAAGAACTGAATATATATTTTTAAGATCTGAATATATATGTGTAAGAACGGAATATATATGTGTAAGAACGGAATAATTATGTGTAAGAACGGAATATATATGTGTAAGAACTGAATATAAATGTGTAAGAACTGAATATATATGCATAAGAACGGAATATATATGCGTAAAACTGAATATATATGCGTTAGAACTTAACATATATGTGTAAGAAATGAATATATATGCGTAAGAACTGAATATATATGCGTAAGAACTGAATATATATGTGTAAGAACGGAATATATATGCGTAGGAACTGAATATATATTTGTATGAACGGAATATATATGTGTAAGAACGGAATATATACGTGTAAGAACAGAATATATATGTGTAAGAACTGAATATATAATGGTAAGAACGGAATATATATGTGTAAGAACGGAATATATACGTGTAAGAACGGAATATATATGTGTAAGAACGGAATATATATGTAAGAACGGAATATATATGTGTATATATGTGTAAGAAGTGAATATATATACGTAAACACTGAATATATATGCGTAAGAACGGAATATATATGCGTAAGAACGGAATATATATGTGTAAGAACGGAATATGTACTTGTAAGAACGGAATATATATGTGTAAGAACGGAATATATATGTGTATATATGTGTAAGAATGGAATATATATGTGTAAGGACTGAATATATATGTGTAAGAAGTGAACATATATTTGTAAGAACTGAATATATATGTGTAAGAACGGAATATATATGTGTAAGAACGAAATATGTATGTGTAAGAACGGAATATGTACGTGTAAGAACGGAATATATATGTGTAAGAACTGAACATATATGCATAAGAACTGGATATATATGCGTAAGAACTGAATATATATCTGTAAGAACTGAATATATATGTGTAAGAACTGAATATATATGCTAAGAACTGAATATATATTCGTAAGAACTGAAAATATATGTGTAAGAACGGAATATATATGTGTAAGAACGGAATATGTACGTGTAAGAACGGAATATATATTTGTAAGAACGGAATATATATGTGTAAGAAGTGAATATATATGTGTAAGAACGGAATATATATGTGTAAGAACGGAATATATATGTGTAAGAACGTAATATATATGTGTAATAACTGAATATATATGTGTAAGAACTGAATATATATGTGTAAGAACTGAATATATATGTGTAAGAACTGAATATATATGCGTAAGAACTGAATATATGTGCGTAAGAACTGAATATATATCTGTAAGAACTGAATATATGTGTAAGAACTGAATATATTTGCGTAAGAACGGAATATATATGAGTAAGAACGGAATATTTATGAGTAAGAACGGAATATATATGTGTAAGAACGGAATATGTACGTGTAAGAACGGAATATATATGTGTAAGAACGGAATATATATGTGTAAGAAGTGAATATATATGTGTAAGAACTGAATATATATGTGTAAGAACGGAATATATATATGTGTAAGAACGAAATATATGTGTGTTAGAACGGAATATATATGTGTAAGAACTGAATATATATGTGTAAGAACTGAATATATATATGTAAGAACTGAATATATATGTGTAAGAAGTCAATATATATGTGTAAGAACTGAATATATATGTGTAAGAAGTGAATATATATGTGTAAGAACTGAATATATATGTGTAAGAACGAAATATATATGTGTAAGAACCGAATATATATGTGTAAGAACGGAATATGTACGTGTAAGAACGGAATATATATGTGTAAGAACTGAACATATATATGTAAGAAATGAATATATATGCGTAAGAACTGGATATATATGCGTAAGAACTGAATATATATCTGTAAGAACTGAATATATATGTGTAAAAACTGAATATATATGCATAAGAAATGAATATGTATTCGTAAGAACGGAATATATATGTTTAAGAACGGAATATATATGTGTAAGAACGGAATATGTACGTGTAAGAACGGAATATATATTTGTAAGAACGGAATATATATGTGTAAGAAGTGAATATATATGTGTAAGAACTGAATATATATGTGTAAGAACGGAATATATATGTGTAAGAACGGAATATATATGCGTAAGAACTGAATATATGTGTAAGAACTGAATATATATGTGTAAGAACGGAATATATATGTGTAAGTACGGAATATGTACGTGTAAGAACGGAATATATATGTGTAAGAACGGAATATATATGTGTATATATGTGTAAGAACGGAATATATATGTGTAAGAACTGAATATATATGTGTAATAAGTGAATATATATGTGTAAGAACGGAATATATATGTGTAAAAACGGAATATATATGTGTAAGAACGGAATATATATGTGTAATAACTGAATATATAAGTGTAAGAACTGAATATATATGTGTAAGAACTGAATATATATGTGTAAGAACTGAATATATATGCGTAAGAACTGAATATATATGCGTAAGAACTGAATATATATGCGTAAGAACTGAATATATATCTGTAAGAACTGAATATATGTGTAAGAACTGAATATATATGCGTAAGAACTGAATATATATGCGTAAGAACGGAATATATATCAATAAGAACGGAAAATATATGTGTAAGAACGCAATATGTACGTGTAAGAACGGAATATATATGTGTAAGAACGGAATATATATGTGTAAGAACGGAACATGTACTTTTAAGAACGGAATATATATTTGTAAGAACGGAATATATATGTGTAAGAACGGAATATATATGTGTAAGAAGTGAATATATGTGTGTAAGAACTGAATATATATGTGTAAGAACGGAATATATATGT
This sequence comes from Cyrtodaria siliqua, assembly GCA_037043455.1. Classification (NCBI taxonomy): domain Eukaryota; kingdom Metazoa; phylum Mollusca; class Bivalvia; order Adapedonta; family Hiatellidae; genus Cyrtodaria; species Cyrtodaria siliqua. Next base: position 15,683 of record JAWPHD010023480.1, on the reverse strand, counting down.
GTAAGAACGGAATATATATATGTGTAAGAACGGATTATATGTGTAAGAACGGAATATATATGTGTAAGAACGGAATATATATGCGTAAGAACTGAATATATATGCGTAAGAACTGAATATATATGTGTAAGAACGGAATATATATGTGAAAGAACGGAATATGTACGTGTAAGAACGGAATATATATTCGTAAGAACGGAATATATATGTGTAAGAAGTGAATATATATGTGTAAGAACGGAATATATATGTGTAAGAACGGAATATATATGTGTAAGAACGGAATATATATGTGTAATAACTGAATATATAAGTGTAAGAACTGAATATATATGTGTAAGAACTGAATATATATGTGTAAGAACTGAATATATATGCGTAAGAACTGAATATATTTGCGTAAGAACTGAATATATATCTGTAAGAACTGAATATATGTGTAAGAACTGAATATATTTGAGTAAGAACTGAATATATATGCGTAAGTACGGAATATATATGAGTAAGAACGGAATATATATGAGTAAGAACGGAATATATATGTGTAAGAACGGAATATGTACGTGCAAGAACGGAATATATATGTGTAAGAACGGAATATATATGTGTAAGAAGTGAATATATATGTGTAAGAACTGAATATATATGTGTAAGAACGGAATATATATATGTGTAAGAACGAAATATATGTGTGTAAGAACGGAATATATATGTGTAAGAACTGAATATATATGTGTAAGAACTGAATATATATATGTAAGAACTGAATATATATGTGTAAGAAGTCAATATATATGTGTAAGAACTGAATATATATGTGTAAGAAGTGAATATATATGTGTAAGATCTGAATATATATGTGTAAGAACGGAATATATATGTGTAAGAACCGAATATATATGTGTAAGAACGGAATATGTACGTGTAAGAACGGAATATATATGTGTAAGAACTGAACATATATATGTAAGAAATGAATATATATGCGTAAGAACTGGATATATATGCGTAAGAACTGAATATATATCTGTAAGAACTGAATATATATGAGTAAAAACTGAATATATATGCATAAGAAATGAATATGTATTCGTAAGAACGGAATATATATGTGTAAGAACGGAATATATATGTGTAAGAACGGAATATGTACGTGTAAGAACGGAATATATATTTGTAAGAACGGAATATATATGTGTAAGAAGTGAATATATATGTGTAAGAACTGAATATATATGTGTAAGAACGGAATATATATGTGTAAGAACGGAATAAATATGTGTAAGAACGGAATATATATGTGTAAGAACTGAATATATAAGAGTAAGAACTGAATATATATGTGTAAGAACTGAATATATATGTGCAAGAACTGAATATAGATGCGTAAGAACTGAATATATGTGTAAGAACTGAATATATATGTGTAAGAACGGAATATATATGTGTAAGAACGGAATATGTACGTGTAAGAACGGAATATATATGTGTAAGAACGGAATATATATGTGTATATATGTGTAAGAACGGAATATATATGTGTAAGAACTGAATATATATGTGTAAGAAGTGAATATATATGTGTAAGAACAGAATATATATGTGTAAGAAAGGAATATATACGTGTAACAACGGAATATATATGTATAAGAACTGAACATATATGTGTAAGAAATGAATATATATGCGTAAGAACTGCATATATATGCGTAAGAACTGAATATATATGCGTAAGAACTGAATATATATCTGTAAGAACTGAATATATGTGTAAGAACTGAATATATATGCGTAAGAACTGAATATATATGCGTAAGAACGGAATATATATCACTAAGAACGGAAGATATATGTGTAAGAACGCAATATGTACGTGTAAGAACGGAATATATATGTGTAAGAACGGAATATATATGTGTAAGAACGGAATATGTACTTTTAAGAACGGAATATATATGTGTAAGAACGGAATATATATGTGTAAGAACGGAATATATATGTGTAAGAAGTGAATATATGTGTGTAAGAACTGAATATATATGTTTAAGAACGGAATATATATTTGTAAGAACGGAATATATATATGTGTAAGAACGGATTATATGTGTAAGAACGGAATATATATGTGTAAGAACGGAATATATATGCGTAAGAGCTGAATATATATGCGTAAGAACTGAATATATATGTGTAAGAACGGAAAATATATGTGTAAGAACGGAATATATATGTGTAAGAACGGAATATATAAGTGTAAGAACTGAATATATATGTGTAAGAACGGAATATATATGCGTAAGAACGGAATATATATGTGTAAGAACGGAATATGTACGTGTAAGAATGGAATATATATGTGTAAGAACGGAATATATATGGGTATATATGTGTAAGAATGGAATATATATGTGTAAGGACTGAATATATATGTGTAAGAAGTGAATATATATGTGTAAGAACTGAATATATATGTGTAAGAACGGAATATATATGTGTAAGAACGAAATATGTATGTGTAAGAACGGAATATGTACGTGTAAGAACGGAATATATATGTGTAAGAACTGAACATATATGCATAAGAACTTGATATATATGCGTAAGAACTGAATATATATCTGTAAGAACTGAATATATATGTGTAAGAACTGAATATGTATGCGTAAGAACTGAATATATATTCGTAAGAACGGAAAATATATGTGTAAGAACGGAATATATATGTGTAAGAACGGAATATGTACGTGTAAGTACGGAATATATATTTGTAAGAACTGAATATATATGTGTAAGAAGTGAACATATATGTGTAAGAAGTGAATATATATGTGTAAGAACTGAATATATATGTGTTAGAACGGAATATATATGTGTAATAACTGAATATATAAGTGTAAGAACTGAATATATATGCGTAAGAAGGGAATATATATGAGTAAGAATGGAATATATATGAGTAAGAACGGAATATATATGTGTAAGAACTGAATATGTACGTGTAAGAACGGAATATATATGTGTAAGAACGGAATATATATGTGTAAGAAGTGAATATATATTTGTAAGAACTGAATATATATGTGTAAGAACGGAATATATATATGTGTAAGAACGGAATATATGTGTGTAAGAATGGAATATATATGTGTAAGAACTGAATATATATGTGTAAGAACTGAATATATATATGTAAGAACTGAATATATATGTGTAAGAAGTCAAAATATATGTGTAAGAACTGAATATATATGTGTAAGAAGTGAATATATATGTGTAAGAACTGAATATATATGTGTAAGAACGGAATATATATGTGTAAGAACCGAATATATATGTGTAAGAACGGAATATATATGTGTAAGACCGGAATATGTACGTGAAAGAACGGAATATTTATGTGTATGAACGGAATATATATGTGTATATATGTGTAAGAACGGAATATATATGTGTAAGAACTGAATATATAAGAGTAAGAACTGAATATATATGTGTAAGAACTGAATATATATGTGAAAGAACTGAATATATATGCGTAAGAACTGAATATATGTGTACGAACTGAATATATATGTGTAAGAACGGAATATATATGTGTAAGAACGGAATATGTACGTGTAAGAACGGAATATATATGTGTAAGAACGGAATATATATGTGTATATATGTGTAAGAACGGAATATATATGTGTAAGAACTGAATATATATGTGTAAGAACTGAATATATATGTGTAAGAACGGAATATATATGTGTAAGAAAGGAATATATACGTGTAACAACGGAATATATATGTATAAGAACTGAACATATATGTGTAAGAAATGAATATATATGCGTAAGAACTGAATTTATATGCGTAAGAACTGAATATATATGCGTAAGAACTGAATATATATCTGTAAGAACTGAATATATGTGTAAGAACTGAATATATATTTGTAAGAACTGAATATATATGCGTAAGAACGGAATATATATCAATAAGAACGGAATATATATGTGTAAGAACGCAATATGTACGTGTAAGAACGGAAAATATATGTGTAAGAACGGAATATATATGTGTAAGAACGGAATATGTACTTTTAAGAACGGAATATATATGTGTAAGAACGGAATATATATGTGTAAGAACGGAATATATATGTGTAAGAAGTGAATATATGTGTGTAAGAACTAAATATATATGTGTAAGAACGGAATATATATGTGTAAGAACGGAATATATATATGTGTAAGAACGGAATATATGTGTAAGAACGGAATATATATGTGTAAGAACGGAATATATATGCGTAAGAACTGAATATATATGCGTAAGAACTGAATATGTATGTGTAAGAACGGAATATATATATGTAAGAACGGAATATATATGTGTAAGAACGGAATATATATGTGTAAGAACTGAATATATATGTGTAAGAACTAAATATATATGTGTAAGAATGGAATATATATGTGTAAGAAGTGAATATATATGTGTAAGAACTGAATATATATGTGTTAAAACGGAATATATATGTGTAAGGACTGAATATATATGTGTAAGAACTGAATATATATGTGTAAGAACTGAATATATATGCGTAAAATCTGAATATATAAGCGTAAAACTGAATATATATGCGTATGAACTGAACATATATGTGTAAGGAATGAATATATATGCGTAAGAACTGAATATATATGTGTAAGAAGTGAATATATATGTGTAAGAACTGAATATATATGTGTAAGAACGGAATATATAGGTGTTAGAACGGAATATATATGTGTAATAACTGAATATATAAGTGTAAGGACTGAATATATATGTGTAAGAACTGAATATATATGTGTAAGAACTGAATATATATGCGTAAGAACTGAATATATTTGCGTAAGAACTGAATATATATCTGTAAGAACTGAATATATGTGTAAGAACTGAATATATTTGCGTAAGAACTGAATATATATGCGTAAGAAGGGAATATATATGAGTAAGAACGGAATATATATGAGTAAGAACGGAATATATATGTGTAAGAACTGAATATGTACGTGTAAGAACGGAATATATATGTGTAAGAACGGAATATATATGTGTAAGAAGTGAATATATATGTGTAAGAACTGAATATATATGTGTAAGAACGGAATATATATATGTGTAAGACCGGAATATATGTGTGTAAGAACGGAATATATATGTGTAAGAACTGAATATATATGTGTAAGAACTGAATATATATATGTAAGAACTGAATATATATGTGTAAGAAGTCAAAATATATGTGTAAGAACTGAATATATATGTGTAAGAAGTGAATATATATGTGTAAGAACTGAATATATATGTGTAAGAACGGAATATATAAGTGTAAGAACCGAATATATATGTGTAAGAACGGAATATATATGTGTAAGAACGGAATATGTACGTGTAAGAACGGAATATATATGTGTAAGAACGGAATATATATGTGTATATATGTGTAAGAACGGAATATACATGTGTAAGAACTGAATATATAAGAGTAAGAACTGAATATATATGTGTAAGAACTGAATATATATGCGTAAAAACTGAATATATAAGCGTAAAACTGAATATATATGCGTAAGAACTGAACATATATGTGTAAGGAATGAATATATATGCGTAAGAACTGAATATATATGTGTAAGAAGTGAATATATATGTGTAAGAACTGAATATATATGTGTAAGAACGGAATATATAGGTGTTAGAACGGAATATATATGTGTAATCACTGAATATATAAGTGTAAGGACTGAATATATATGTGTAAGAACTGAATATATATGTGTAAGAACTGAATATATATGCGTAAGAACTGAATATATTTGCGTAAGAACTGAATATATATCTGTAAGAACTGAATATATGTGTAAGAACTGAATATATTTGCGTAAGAACTGAATATATATGCGTAAGAAGGGAATATATATGAGTAAGAACGGAATATATATGAGTAAGAACGGAATATATATGTGTAAGAACTGAATATGTACGTGTAAGAACGGAATATATATGTGTAAGAACGGAATATATATGTGTAAGAAGTGAATATATATGTGTAAGAACTGAATATATATGTGTAAGAACGGAATATATATATGTGTAAGACCGGAATATATGTGTGTAAGAACGGAATATATATGTGTAAGAACTGAATATATATGCCTAAGAACTGAATATATATGTGTAAGAACTGAATATATATGCGTAAAAACTGAATATATAAGCGTAAAACTGAATATATATGCGTATGAACTGAACATATATGTGTAAGGAATGAATATATATGCGTAAGAACTGAATATATATGTGTAAGAAATGAATATATATGTGTAAGAACTGAATATATATGTGTAAGAACGGAATATATAGGTGTTAGAACGGAATATATATGTGTAATAACTGAATATATAAGTGTAAGGACTGAATATATATGTGTAAGAACTGAATATATATGTGTAAGAACTGAATATATATGCGTAAGAACTGAATATATTTGCGTAAGAACTGAATATATATCTGTAAGAACTGAATATATGTGTAAGAACTGAATATATTTGCGTAAGAACTGAATATATATGCGTAAGAAGGGAATATATATGAGTAAGAACGGAATATATATGAGTAAGAACGGAATATATATGTGTAAGAACTGAATATGTACGTGTAAGAACGGAATATATATGTGTAAGAACGGAATATATATGTGTAAGAAGTGAATATATATGTGTAAGAACTGAATATATATGTGTAAGAACGGAATATATATATGTGTAAGACCGGAATATATGTGTGTAAGAACGGAATATATATGTGTAAGAACTGAATATATATGTGTAAGAACTGAATATATATATGTAAGAACTGAATATATATGTGTAAGAAGTCAAAATATATGTGTAAGAACTGAATATATATGTGTTAGAAGTGAATATATATGTGTAAGAACTGAATATATATGTGTAAGAACGGAATATATAAGTGTAAGAACCGAATATATATGTGTAAGAAGGGAATATATATGAGTAAGAACGGAATATATATGAGTAAGAACGGAATATATATGTGTAAGAACTGAATATGTACGTGTAAGAACGGAATATATATGTGTAAGAACGGAATATATATGTGTAAGAAGTGAATATATATGTGTAAGAACTGAATATATATGTGTAAGAACGGAATATATATATGTGTAAGACCGGAATATATGTGTGTAAGAACGGAATATATATGTGTAAGAACTGAATATATATGCCTAAGAACTGAATATATATGTGTAAGAACTGAATATATATGCGTAAAAACTGAATATATAAGCGTAAAACTGAATATATATGCGTATGAACTGAACATATATGTGTAAGGAATGAATATATATGCGTAAGAACTGAATATATATGTGTAAGAACGGAATATATATGTGTAAGACCGGAATATGTACGTGTAAGAACGGAATATTTATGTGTATGAACGGAATATATATGTGTATATATGTGTAAGAACGGAATATATATGTGTAAGAACTGAATATATAAGAGTAAGAACTGAATATATATGTGTAAGAACTGAATATATATGTGTAAGAACTGAATATATATGCGTAAGAACTGAATATATGTGTACGAACTGAATATATATGTGTAAGAACGGAATATATATGTGTAAGAACGGAATATGTACGTGTAAGAACGGAATATATATGTGTAAGAACGGAATATATATGTGTATATATGTGTAAGAACGGAATATATATGTGTAAGAACTGAATATATATGTGTAAGAACTGAATATATATGTGTAAGAACGGAATATATATGTGTAAGAAAGGAATATATACGTGTAACAACGGAATATATATGTATAAGAACTGAACATATATGTGTAAGAAATGAATATATATGCGTAAGAACTGAATTTATATGCGTAAGAACTGAATATATATGCGTAAGAACTGAATATATATCTGTAAGAACTGAATATATGTGTAAGAACTGAATATATATTTGTAAGAACTGAATATATATGCGTAAGAACGGAATATATATCAATAAGAACGGAATATATATGTGTAAGAACGCAATATGTACGTGTAAGAACGGAAAATATATGTGTAAGAACGGAATATATATGTGAAAGAACGGAATATGTACTTTTAAGAACGGAATATATATGTGTAAGAACGGAATATATATGTGTAAGAACGGAATATATATGTGTAAGAAGTGAATATATGTGTGTAAGAACTAAATATATATGTGTAAGAACGGAATATATATGTGTAAGAACGGAATATATATATGTGTAAGAACGGAATATATGTGTAAGAACGGAATATATATGTGTAAGAACGGAATATATATGCGTAAGAACTGAATATATATGCGTAAGAACTGAATATATATGTGTAAGAACGGAATATATATGTGTAAGAACGGAATATATATGTGTAAGAATGGAATATATATGTGTAAGAACGGAATATATATGTGTAAGAACTGAATATATATGTGTAAGAACGGAATATATATGTGTAAGAACTGAATATATATGTGTAAGAACTAAATATATATGAGTAAGAATGGAATATATATGTGTAAGAAGTGAATATATATGTGTAAGAACTGAATATATATGTGTTAAAACGGAATATATATGTGTAAGGACTGAATATATATGTGTAAGAACTGAATATATATGTGTAAGAACTGAATATATATGCGTAAAAACTGAATATATAAGCGTAAAACTGAATATATATGCGTATGAACTGAACATATATGTGTAAGGAATGAATATATATGCGTAAGAACTGAATATATATGTGTAAGAAGTGAATATATATGTGTAAGAACTGAATATATATGTGTAAGAACGGAATATATAGGTGTTAGAACGGAATATATATGTGTAATAACTGAATATATAAGTGTAAGGACTGAATATATATGTGTAAGAACTGAATATATATGTGTAAGAACTGAATATATATGCGTAAGAACTGAATATATTTGCGTAAGAACTGAATATATATCTGTAAGAACTGAATATATGTGTTAGAACTGAATATATTTGCGTAAGAACTGAATATATATGCGTAAGAAGGGAATATATATGAGTAAGAACGGAATATATATGAGTAAGAACGGAATATATATGTGTAAGAACTGAATATGTACGTGTAAGAACGGAATATATATGTGTAAGAACGGAATATATATGTGTAAGAAGTGAATATATATGTGTAAGAACTGAATATATATGTGTAAGAACGGAATATATATATGTGTAAGACCGGAATATATGTGTGTAAGAACGGAATATATATGTGTAAGAACTGAATATATATGTGTAAGAACTGAATATATATATGTAAGAACTGAATATATATGTGTAAGAAGTCAAAATATATGTGTAAGAACTGAATATAAATGTGTAAGAAGTGAATATATATGTGTAAGAACTGAATATATATGTGTAAGAACGGAATATATAAGTGTAAGAACCGAATATATATGTGTAAGAACGGAATATATATGTGTAAGAACGGAATATGTACGTGTAAGAACGGAATATATATGTGTAAGAACGGAATATATATGTGTATATATGTGTAAGAACGGAATATATATGTGTAAGAACTGAATATATAAGAGTAAGAACTGAATATATATGTGTAAGAACTGAATATATATGCGTAAAAACTGAATATATAAGCGTAAAACTGAATATATATGCGTAAGAACTGAACATATATGTGTAAGGAATGAATATATATGCGTAAGAACTGAATATATATGTGTAAGAAGTGAATATATATGTGTAAGAACTGAATATATATGTGTAAGAACGGAATATATAGGTGTTAGAACGGAATATATATGTGTAATAACTGAATATATAAGTGTAAGGACTGAATATATATGTGTAAGAACTGAATATATATGTGTAAGAACTGAATATATATGCGTAAGAACTGAATATATTTGCGTAAGAACTGAATATATATCTGTAAGAACTGAATATATGTGTAAGAACTGAATATATTTGCGTAATAACTGAATATATATGCGTAAGAAGGGAATATATATGAGTAAGAACGGAATATATATGAGTAAGAACGGAATATATATGTGTAAGAACTGAATATGTACGTGTAAGAACGGAATATATATGTGTAAGAACGGAATATATATGTGTAAGAAGTGAATATATATGTGTAAGAACTGAATATATATGTGTAAGAACGGAATATATATATGTGTAAGACCGGAATATATGTGTGTAAGAACGGAATATATATGTGTAAGAACTGAATATATATGCCTAAGAACTGAATATATATGTGTAAGAACTGAATATATATGCGTACAAACTGAATATATAAGCGTAAAACTGAATATATATGCGTATGAACTGAACATATATGTGTAAGGAATGAATATATATGCGTAAGAACTGAATATAATTATATGTGTAAGAAGTGAATATATATGTGTAAGAACTGAATATATATGTGTAAGAACGGAATATATAGGTGTTAGAACGGAATATATATGTGTAATAACTGAATATATAAGTGTAAGGACTGAATATATATGTGTAAGAACTGAATATATATGTGTAAGAACTGAATATATATGCGTAAGAACTGAATATATTTGCGTAAGAACTGAATATATATCTGTAAGAACTGAATATATGTGTAAGAACTGAATATATTTGCGTAAGAACTGAATATATATGCGTAAGAAGGGAATATATATGAGTAAGAACGGAATATATATGAGTAAGAACGGAATATATATGTGTAAGAACTGAATATGTACGTGTAAGAACGGAATATATATGTGTAAGAACGGAATATATATGTGTAAGAAGTGAATATATATGTGTAAGAACTGAATGTATATGTGTAAGAACGGAATATATATATGTGTAAGACCGGAATATATGTGTGTAAGAACGGAATATATATGTGTAAGAACTGAATATATATGTGTAAGAACTGAATATATATATGTAAGAACTGAATATATATGTGTAAGAAGTCAAAATATATGTGTAAGAACTGAATATATATGTGTAAGAAGTGAATATATATGTGTAAGAACTGAATATATATGTGTAAGAACGGAATATATAAGTGTAAGAACCGAATATATATGTGTAAGAAGGGAATATATATGAGTAAGAACGGAATATATATGAGTAAGAACGGAATATATATGTGTAAGAACTGAATATGTACGTGTAAGAACGGAATATATATGTGTAAGAACGGAATATATATGTGTAAGAAGTGAATATATATGTGTAAGAACTGAATATATATGTGTAAGAACGGAATATATATATGTGTAAGACCGGAATATATGTGTGTAAGAACGGAATATATATGTGTAAGAACTGAATATATATGCCTAAGAACTGAATATATATGTGTAAGAACTGAATATATATGCGTAAAAACTGAATATATAAGCGTAAAACTGAATATATATGCGTATGAACTGAACATATATGTGTAAGGAATGAATATATATGCGTAAGAACTGAATATATATGTGTAAGAAGTGAATATATATGTGTAAGAACTGAATATATATGTGTAAGAACGGAATATATAGGTGTTAGAACGGAATATATATGTGTAATAACTGAATATATAAGTGTAAGGACTGAATATATATGTGTAAGAACTGAATATATATGTGTAAGAACGGAATATATAGGTGTTAGAACGGAATATATATGTGTAATAACTGAATATATAAGTGTAAGGACTGAATATATATGTGTAAGAACTGAATATATATGTGTAAGAACTGAATATATATGCGTAAGAACTGAATATATTTGCGTAAGAACTGAATATATATCTGTAAGAACTGAATATATGTGTAAGAACTGAATATATTTGCGTAAGAACTGAATATATATGCGTAAGAAGGGAATATATATGAGTAAGAACGGAATATATATGAGTAAGAACGGAATATATATGTGTAATAACTGAATATGTACGTGTAAGAACGGAATATATATGTGTAAGAACGGAATATATATGTGTAAGAAGTGAATATATATGTGTAAGAACTGAATATATATGTGTAAGAACGGAATATATATATGTGTAAGACCGGAATATATGTGTGTAAGAACGGAATATATATGTGTAAGAACTGAATATATATGTGTAAGAACTGAATATATATATGTAAGAACTGAATATATATGTGTAAGAAGTCAAAATATATGTGTAAGAACTGAATATATATGTGTAAGAAGTGAATATATATGTGTAAGAACTGAATATATATGTGTAAGAACGGAATATATAAGTGTAAGAACCGAATATATATGTGTAAGAACCGAATATATATGTGTAAGAACGGAATATGTACGTGTAAGAACGGAATATATATGTGTAAGAACGGAATATATATGTGTATATATGTGTAAGAACGGAATATATATGTGTAACAACTGAATATATAAGAGTAAGAACTGAATATATATGTGTAAGAACTGAATATATATGCGTAAAAACTGAATATATAAGCGTAAAACTGAATATATATGCGTAAGAACTGAACATATATGTGTAAGGAATGAATATATATGCGTAAGAACTGAATATATATGTGTAAGAAGTGAATATATATGTGTAAGAACTGAATATATATGTGTAGGAACGGAATATATAGGTGTTAGAACGGAATATATATGTGTAATAACTGAATATATAAGTGTAAGGACTGAATATATATGTGTAAGAACTGAATATATATGTGTAAGAACTGAATATATATGCGTAAGAACTGAATATATTTGCGTAAGAACTGAATATATATCTGTAAGAACTGAATATATGTGTAAGAACTGAACATATTTGCGTAATAACTGAATATATATGCGTAAGAAGGGAATATATATGAGTAAGAACGGAATATATATGAGTAAGAACGGAATATATATGTGTAAGAACTGAATATGTACGTGTAAGAACGGAATATATATGTGTAAGAACGGAATATATATGTGTAAGAAGTGAATATATATGTGTAAGAACTGAATATATATGTGTAAGAACGGAATATATATATGTGTAAGACCGGAATATATGTGTGTAAGAACGGAATATATATGTGTAAGAACTGAATATATATGTGTAAGAACTGAATATATATATGTAAGAACTGAATATATATGTGTAAGAAGTCAAAATATATGTGTAAGAACTGAATATATATGTGTAAGAAGTGAATATATATGTGTAAGAACTGAATATATATGTGTAAGAACGGAATATATAAGTGTAAGAACCGAATTTATATGTGTAAGAACGGAATATATATGTGTAAGAACGGAATATGTACGTGTAAGAACGGAATATATATGTGTAAGAACGGAATATATATGTGTATATATGTGTAAGAACGGAATATATATGTGTAAGAACTGAATATATAAGAGTAAGAACTGAATATATATGTGTAAGAACTGAATATATATGTGCAAGAACTGAATATATATGCGTAAGAACTGAATATATGTGTAAGAACGGAATATATATGTGTAAGAACGGAATATGTACGTGTAAGAACGGAATATATGTGTGTAAGAACGGAATATATATGTGTATATATGTGTAAGAACGGAATATATATGTGTAAGAACTGAATATATATGTGTAAGAACTGAATATATATGTGTAAGAACGGAATATATATGTGTAAGAAAGGAATATATACGTGTAACAACGGAATATATATGTATAAGAACTGAACATATATGTGTAAGAAATGAATATATATGCGTAAGAACTGAACATATATGCATAAGAACTGGATATATATGCGTAAGAACTGAATATATATCTGTAAGAACTGAATATATATGTGTAAGAACTGAATATATATGCGTAAGAACTGAATATATATGTGTAAGAAGTGAATATATATGTGTAAGAACTGAATATATATGTGTAAGAACGGAAAATATATGTGTTAGAACGGAATATATATGTGTAATAACTGAATATATAAGTGTAAGAACTGAATATATATGTGTAAGAACTGAATATATATGTGTAAGAACTGAATATATATGCGTAAGAACTGAATATATTTGCGTAAGAACTGAATATATATCTGTAAGAACTGAATATATGTGTAAGAACTGAATATATTTGCGTAAGAACTGAATATATATGCGTAAGAAGGGAATATATATGAGTAAGAACAGAATATATATGAGTAAGAACGGAATATATATGTGTAAGAACTGAATATGTACGTGTAAGAACGGAATATATATGTGTAAGAACGGAATATATATGTGTAAGAAGTGAATATATATGTGTAAGAACTGAATATATATGTGTAAGAACGGAATATATATATGTGTAAGAATGGAATATATGTGTGTAAGAACGGAATATATATGTGTAAGAACTGAATATATATGTGTAAGAACTGAATATATATATGTAAGAACTGAATATATATGTGTAAGAAGTCAAAATATATGTGTAAGAACTGAATATATATGTGTTAGAAGTGAATATATATGTGTAAGAACTGAATACATATGTGTAAGAACGGAATATATATGTGTAAGAACCGAATATATGTGTGTAAGAACGGAATATATATGTGTAAGAACGGAATATGTACGTGTAAGAACGGAATATATATGTGTAAGAACGGAATATATATGTGTATATATGTGTAAGAACGGAATATATATGTGTAAGAACTGAATATATAAGAGTAAGAACTGAATATATATGTGTAAGAACTGAATATATATGTGCAAAAACTGAATATATATGCGTAAGAACTGAATATATGTGTACGAACTGAATATATATGTGTAAGAACGGAATATATATGTGTAAGAACGGAATATGTACGTGTAAGAACGGAATATATATGTGTAAGAACCGAATATATATGTGTATATATGTGTAAGAACGGAATATATATGTGTAAGAACTGAATATATATGTGTAAGAACTGAATATATATGTGTAAGAACTAAATATATATGTGTAAGAATGGAATATATATGTGTAAGAAGTGAATATATATGTGTAAGAACTGAATATATATGTGTTAAAACTGAATATATATGTGTAAGGACTGAATATATATGTGTAAGAATTGAATATATATGTGTCAGAACTGAATATATATGCGTAAGAACTGAATATATAAGCGTAAAACTGAATATATATGCGTAAGAACTGAACATATATGTGTAAGGAATGAATATATATGCGTAAGAACTGAATATATATGTGCAAGAACTGAATATATATGTGTAAGAACTGAATATATATGCGTAAGAACTGAATATATTTGCGTAAGAACTGAATATATATCTGTAAGAACTGAATATATGTGTAAGAACTGAATATATTTGCGTAAGAACTGAATATATATGCGTAAGAACGGAATATATATGAGTAAGAACGGAATATATATGAGTAAGAACGGAATATATATGTGTAAGAACGGAATATGTACGTGTAAGAACGGAATATATATGTGTAAGAACGGAATATATATGTGTAAGAAGTGAATATATATGTGTAAGAACTGAATATATATGTGTAAGAACGGAATATATATATGTGTTAGAAC
>JAWPHD010023479.1:0-21995 GCA_037043455.1 Cyrtodaria siliqua | reverse complement strand
GGCGAATGGCCTAGTAAGCCCATAAAAATTAACCATTGGTATTCATGAACAATCGTAAAGATGTGTTAATGCTCTGATCAATGAAATGTGAACCCCAAATTGTACTTTTGTTTTCGATCGCTGTCGTACAAATTCGTTACCTCACCGGTTGACTCATAAAATATGTTACAATTTTAGCCGAGTATTTTCAAATAAAAACTCAAAATGCTCCGTCGTATATGCAAGCGTCTAATAATTTGAATCGATAAAGCATGTCGTCTGAGAACAAGTTTAAATGTCAACACTAAATTTCCTTCATAGGAGGGGAGAACAGCCTTAAAAACAGCGGGTTAAAGTCAATACTTGTCAAAAAAAATAAACTAACATCTTGTGTGGTGTCACATATTAGTACTGTGAACAATTTAACGTTTTTGCAACAACGGTGTCGGACAAACACTGGTATAAAATTGTCCTTGAAAGCAGTGGGAAAACCTGAAAAAAACTCTCTTGGGATAGTTTTGTTCTCAAAAACTGTGGGAACCCTGTAATACACTAACTTTGTACAGACTAGTTCTCCTGCTACTGTGGCTGGCATTCAACAAATAGTGACCTATATCATTGCCATGTGCCGGTTGAATGAATGTTGAAAATGTGTTATGGTCCCCTGCACATTCAGCCAGTAGAGCATCCACAGACTCTTTCACCTCTTGTCTGCACCGTATTTTTCAATACTATAACACTTAGAGATACCAAATTTGGTATGTGGATACATCTTGGGATAGCTGTGTGTCGCATACCAAAACAAGGCCACTGTGACTTTGACCTTGACCTGTGACCTCTGTCATAGAAAATGCTTGTCCAGAACATATTTTCAATACTATAACACTAAGTCTTAGAGATAGCAAACTTGGTATATAGATACATCTTGGGATAGCGATGTGTCGCATACCAGAATAAAGTAATTGTGACCTTGACCTGTTACCTCTGTCATAGAAAATGCTTGTCCGGACCATATTTTCAATACAATAACACTTAGAAATACCAAACTTGGTATGTTGATACATCTTGGGATAGCGGTGTGTCGCATACCAAAATAAGGTCACTGTGACCTCTGTCATACCCCAAACATTGTGAGAAGCATCAGTATGAAGTGGAACTGCGCATATACATGAAGTAATGGGATATGCGTTTGCAAGGGTATTAATAACCTTCTGTGATAGGTTATGGCTCCCCCACACAAAGTGTGGAGGGGAGCCATATTGATTTTGTGCTGACTGTGTCACAAACGATGTCCGATCAATAACTACAGAATGGTTGGACCTAGGGTCCTCAAACTTAGAAGGATGGTGATCATGACCATTAGATGACCCCTATTGATTTTGGGGTCACTAAGTCAAAGGTCAAGGTCGCGGTGACATTGACTATCAAAACGATTCCGATCAATAACTAGAGAATGGTTGGACCTAGGGTCTTCAAACTTGGAAGGATGGTTGGTCATGACCAGTAGATAACCCCTATTGATTTTGGGGGTCACTAGGTCAAAGGTCAAGGGTCGCGATGACATTGACTATCTTAATGATATCCGATCAATAACTACACAATAATATTGGGACCTAGGGTCCTCAAACTTGGAGGGATGGTTGGTCATGACCAGTAGATGACCCGTATTGATTTTGGGGGTCACTAGGTCAAAGGTCAAGGTCACCGGTGACAGACTATCAAAACGATATCCGATCAATAACTACACAATGGTTAGATCTATTGATTTTGGGGTCACTAGGTAAAGGTCAAGATCGTGGTGACATTGACTATAAATCGATGTTCACTAGGTCAAAGGTCAAGGTCGCGGTGACATTGACTATCAAACGATGTCTGATCAATAACTAGAGAATGGTTGGACCTAGGGTTCTCAAACTTGTAAGGATGGTTGGTCATGACCAGCATATGACCCCTATTGATTTTGGGGTCACAAGGTCAAAGGTCAACGATGTCCAATCAATAACTAGAGAATGGTTGGACCTAGGATCCTCAAACTTGGAAGGATGGTTGTCATGACCAGAACATGACCCCTATTGATATCAAAACGATCCCCGATCAATAACAAAACAATGTCCAATCAATAATTAGAGAATGGTTGGACCTAGGGTCCTCAAACTTGGAAGGATGGGTTGACCAGTAATGTCACTGATACAGATAGTAGATACAGTCACAGGGATATTGAATATCAAAACGATCTCAGATCAATGAGAACGGTGGACCTAGAGTCGTCAATTATGTCTGTTTGGGCGAGTGGGGGAGCCATACGTTTTTGTCCCATGGACAATAACAATTTCTAGTTTTAGTTTGACATTCTTTTGATCTACATCATTATTAATTTCGCTTAGTTGTGTACACTCTTTTTGTGATGTCTGGGCGATCTCTGTAGTGTAAGGAAACACGCTTTTCTTTCGAGAAAAGAGATTCAAGTTCAAGTCTTGGCAGGGACCTGACACACTGAGTTGTACATACAAATATTTTTTCCCACATCAGTAATGTTGTTTTTGTACAGCATGAACTTAAAATATTGTACATTTGATAGTCATTCATCATATTATTACCGCATGTAAATTGTAATTATTCATACATATTCAGAGTGTGTTTTTATATAATTGTGCTTTAAAAATATTATTTATAGTCAAAAGAATACATATAGCCGGAATACATATTTATAGCCGAAATCACCTATAGCGAATTGTCGGGTTTTAATGAAGGTCCTTTTTGTCCAGCTCCTCCAGTCTTTGCTTTATATAAAAATAGCGAATATAGCTCTTCCTTGGTTATAGCAAAGCACTTAAATTGGACGTTTAGTTTCAAATAAAAAACTTTTTATCTTTATTTTGCTTTTCCATTTTGTTTCCTGCCATTGCTACACCAAATAGAACTCGCTATTAATTTTACACAAACAAACCACACATGATGCTCTAATTCCAATGCAATGAATTAAAACAAATATATTCTACAATTTTCATTCTTATTGCCGCTCGTCGTCATAGTATATATTGTATACTATGACTTTTCTTGTTAGATTTGAAATTCAGCTTCTTCTGTTCTTTTAGCTTCTATTTTTTTTAGAAAATTTGGTTGACAATTTTCAGAAGAAGAGTTTTTTTAGAAAAATGTTTCTGCCAAGGTGTTTGTAATATCTTTGACGGATGTAATATCATCATTATCAGTTTTAAGATGATTTACACAACTATAATTACCTTTACCGTTTATTTTCCGGACCATGTCCCACGTTTTTTGAGAGATAAGCAAAGTTCAGTCTAAAGACATAAGATCTCCAGGATTTCCTCTTGCTATCCTTAATAGTACGACGGGCTTTCGCACGAAAAACTCTAAAAGTATCTTATTTATTTTGAGTTGGCCCAATTTGGTAAAGATCAATTAATAAATGAAGGTGCTACAGTGTTCACAATGCAAAAGTTAGCGGACGACGACGGACGACGTTCGGCGACGACGACGGACGACGGACAACTCGCCATCCAATAAGCTAAACAATAATATAATTATCAGCTATTAAAGTCAATAATGATAAAAGTACAATCACAAAAAGTAGCCGCACAAATTGAATGCAAATCTGAAAGTCGAACTCATTCATAATCCTACCACTGAAAATAATAGCATATCACATTAACATATATCTTTCTTCACTGTACAAACAAAGCATTTATTTATAACCAATAACTTTTAAACTCGACTAGCTTGAATAGCAGCAGACATATTAGACATATTCAAATCTGCAAGGGAGGTGACTCAAATGGTTCAAAAAATAGTGCTGCCATCTGGAGTACTGAACAAAATCAGATGTTTTGCATGCTTGCAGTGTATGCTTCTTTGAAGTTTATGCTTCTTTGCAGTATATGCTTCTTGGAAGCATGATTTGAATAATTTTAAAGTCAGTGCAGTATTGTTGCAGTAGTTTGCAGTATACTTGCAGTAATGATGCAATGGAGCATACTTTTAGTTTGTATAATTTACAGCAGCATGAATGCAGCAAGATTGCAGTAGTAATGCAGTATATACTGCATTGCAGCATATTTATTCATCATGCTTGTAGAAGTTGCAGGATATACTTGTAAGCAGTATGTTTGAAGTGTGAACGCAGCGTGTGCCCGTACCTGCGCAACATGGCCAGGTTCTAGTAGCGACAACAACCGGGACACGAGGTGGGCCCGTTATCAGTCCTCACTGGAGGAACATAATCCACAACCTCAGTGGAGGTTAACCATCATTATATCGCGCCATCAACCCTTATAGAAGACATTTGATGACACTCGCCCATTGGATTCGCGCATCATCATCTTCATGAGCTCTCGCGCATCACAGTTATCGCGCTAGATCATAGATAAACAATGTTATAACTTTAACAAACACTTTAGTGTCGTATATAATCGGTCGACACATTCAGTATTTGTAATAATACTAAGAACGTCTTAAACGTTCATGAGAACATTCTTTTCATACTTCATCTGTGTATTCGCTTGCTTTATTTTAGATAATTGTATATATATCTATCATATTTTAAAAGTTGCATTAAACTTATGTAAATGCATTCACCGTCATTGATTCTTTCCTGAGTTAGCCCCAACCACTAGAGTCATCCTGCGACATACATAGTTAAATAATCTCTTCTACTCGCGAATTTATGAACGGCCTTTGATAGTTACCAATGCAATGAGATAAAAGGTTTCTATTTAATACCATGGTAATCGAATTACTTACTCTTCAAATGTACGTATGGCAAGGATTCTATTTATTATCCAATTACATCTGATATATATCTATTTCATGTACGCATGCGTATTGTTCTAATATATGATGTAAATAAATGAATAAACATTATTGTTTGTCGTTATATACAACCTGCATACAATGATAATATACCGATAATCTCTATTAGATTCATTACTAAACTATAATTGCTACTTTCGGTATTCTCCGTACTACGCACCGGCTGTTTCCGTTATATTTCACAATGGTATGGTACGGCTTTTACTCCACACCTCACGTAAACGCTCGTTTACGTTATAAGACATATGCGCATTAGTTTGTACAGGATCAATCCCTTCAAAAACAGCGTATTACTTAAACTTAAGTTAAAATCACTTAATGTTTACAAACGCTTACATATTTATAAATATGTTGTCAATATACGGATCTTTTGCCCATTTACAGCTTTGCAAATATACATTTATTGCGCTGTAATCTGGTGCTCTTTGGTTTCTAATAGAAATTCATTATGCGTCAGAAATGCCACTACTTAGAACTTTGCCTGAATGGGTGAAGCATTTGAAAATCTGAGGCAAATGAAAGGTTGAAAAAGTTGAGTAAACAGTAAAGGCAACTGTAGCTTACGGCGCGGTATTATGACGACACGTATCAATGACACGATGTAATGGTCAGATACCACACTGGGATGAGGCAATAACATGCTGGAAGCT
Source organism: Cyrtodaria siliqua (assembly GCA_037043455.1). Lineage (NCBI taxonomy): Eukaryota > Metazoa > Mollusca > Bivalvia > Adapedonta > Hiatellidae > Cyrtodaria > Cyrtodaria siliqua. The sequence continues at coordinate 16,536 of JAWPHD010023479.1, read as the reverse complement.
ACGTTGGAACTTTGCAATACAGTAATTGTACGGAGCAAACTGCCTCTTGAAAGTGTAGCATCACATAGTGACGTCTGTTATCTGTTAATCTTCAGTCGCACCATTACAACTTGCCTTCATACCACTTTATCATGTCATCTAACAATTGCATCGCGGCTTCATTGAAATTTCCTAGCAAGCACCACATACTACCATGACTACATCTGTCAAAGATATGTGTTAACTACAGCATTCCGTAGTTAACACATATGTTAAGTGAATATGTGTGCATTGCATGTGCCGAACGTACATTTACTTATTTAATAAATGGGGATTAGTTTGGAATTGTTACGTTAATCATTTCAATGTCAAATTCATTATAAACATATCTAATTGTAATCTACTATATGTGTTTAATGTGGAATGTTGTTACGTTAATCATTTCAATGTCAATTTGTATTATAAACGTATCTACTTGTAATCAACTATATGTGTTTAATGTGGAATGTTGTTACGTTAATCATTTCAATGTCAATCTTATTATAAACACATCTACTTGTAATCAACTATGTGTTTAATGATCTTTAATTCAGAATTAATTTTTATTCTTCGGCATTTATGAACGTTGGGAGTAAATGGTAAACTCCATGAAGGGCGTTAGCGAGTGTGATACTTTGCCATTTACAACCGGCGTTTTAAAACGCCTAAACACCGAAAAAATACGAATGAATTCTCAGTAGTATAGTCAACAGAGTTCACATCTATATGAAGTCATGAGCCGGGGCAGCCGAGACAGCCGGGACAGTCGGGGCAGCCACGTTGCCATAGGTCACGTGATGTCCTAGTCGCTCCCAATAGCTGGGTCAGCCCCTCCCACTTCCAATGACATCGCGGGTTTTACTCACCCACGCGTTAGGGCTTTTCCGATGAGGCGATATTGAGATTATGTTGAGAAGATTCACGCCAACAAATAGCGGACACGCCCTTCGGGAGTTTCCCTTGACTCATTAACTTGACCGAGATATAGAGAAGCGCCTGTTGTCCAACAACATATTATTATTCCCACCAATGCATGTCATCCCTTTTTTCCATGACAACACATGATTAACTAACAATATATCACTCCTAAATCTATTATTCCTTTATGAGTCAGGTTATTTTCCGTGACATCATACCATTCATTAACCTAAGAAAAGAAGTACACCACTTCTTTTGACAAACTCCGCGATCCCTTATGAGTCATGGGCTTTTTTCCATGACATCATTGATCAACCTTCAGTTTGATTGGTCGATTGATTATGACTCATACCCAAAGAAGATTCCTAAAAGTGGACGTTCAATTTGATTGGTCAAACCAAAATGACTAAGCAGTGTCTTTATAAGCCGATGTCTAATTCAAATTGTGTCAGCTAAGTTTGAAATCAGAATGAGAGAAAGAAACGGTATTGACAAATAAAAAAAATGTTCTTGTTAAAAACATAGAATACATTAAGATTATTTCAAAAGTAGCATTGATTTCATATCGGCCAATGACGTTAGTGTTATTTATTATCTGTTTACTTGCGCTTTATTAAAAAAAGAATAATATAAATTACTGGATACACAGATTGGATATCTTAAGGCCGGGTTACCCTATTCATTTAATTGTAAAGCAATAATATTTTTTACATTTCCATTTACCGAGGCATAATGACCTGTCAATACTTGCATAGTGTTTCTCAAAGCGATGACGCAGTTTAAATAAACATAAAGGATGGGCTGTGATAAAAATCGATACTGTCGGGAGATTTACCGGGGGTAAAGTGAATTACCTACAGTTATACAGATAGAAACATTACCTACAGTTATACAGATAGAAACAGTTACGCCGGTTTATATAACGTGTAAACATAAATAATTGTATCCACTTAAAGCACACACTTTAAAGCTACATTTGTTTGTTTACACGTTAGGCTACATCACGGGTACTAAAAATTGAAAAGCGATAGCACTCGTTCAGCAGTTATGTATTAGAATATAGAGCCGCTATAAGGAAGATGAAGTGAATGTTGGCTTTTTCGGCATTAATATTCACGTAATGGACACGATTGACGTACCCTTATAAGTTAGTAACCGAAGTACACGTAGGATTCATACCGGAAGTAGAGTATAACAAACTGGAAGTATGACCTAGTAAGGGAATAATAGGTTTAGGAGAGATATATTGTTAAATAATCATAGAAACAAGTGACGACATGCAATGGTGGTGATAATAATATATTGTTTGAGGACAAACCACTAGGTGCTTCTCTATATCTCGGTCAAGTTAATGACAGGGAAAATCCCAAGGGACGTGTACGCTATTTTTTGGCGTGAATCGTTGTAACATAATTTCACTACTGCGATAAGTCATCGGAAAAACCCTATGGTGTCAGTTATATTGGTATATTATTTCATAAGCATTTTAAATGGTATGTTGCACAAAAAATTACAGCAGAATTAAAAAGAAATGACGATTAAATATGTTTTTCAACAAAAAAGAAAAACACGCAAGCAGGTTAATGGGAATATAGCGACACAGTCAAACAATTTTTATTGTTGAGAGTTCTGAAAAAACTTGGAAAACGGTGAAAAAATTATCAAAATCGGATGATAAACAAAGAAGATATGATCATTTGAATGTTCTGTTGAAACTGATTTTTAGAGCTATGACATCACAGTTCTAAATGACCATATATGGAATACTGATCAATATGAAAATTTACTCATTGATAGGGTTAAAAATAAAGTAACTGTATGAAGAATATGTATAACTAATGGCAATAATGCTTTATATGACCAGTTAAGGAGTTTGCATTCACTTGCAGTGATTTTCTTTGCTTTAAAGATACTCATCAATATTCCATATATGGTCATATGGAACTATGACGTCATAGTTTTCAAAAGGGGGATCCCATATCTATTTTAGAACAAACTTAAAATAGTCACATCTTTTTTGTGCGTCGTTGTGGGATAATGAATTGACAAACTGATTGGTGCAAATGATAACACGTTTTATTCGGCCAGACAGGGCCCTATATTATACGGCTCAAATAGACGAGGCTCTCCCAGACAATGTTTAAGTCTGTATATGCATACACATTTTATCCATGCACGCAAACATAACTTGGCCTTAAAAATGGCAGACTCGTCAACAAAATAATGACTGAAACTTCCTTGAACCATACTTAAAACAGATGAGGTATCTATGAACTGTAATTAAATAACATTAACCTTTTATCACGAAGCATTTGTCCCTAAACATAGCCATCCTAGAATGCCACATCATGTCTCCATAATTCAAATGACAACTGTGACCGCTTTCTGACCATGGCCGAGCTATTAAGCATATAAAATCAGTTCACACAAAATGTCAGCGCTATATTATATTATAGTAATTTAAAAGAAAATCAAATCAACAGACTAAATGATATCTGGCTCGGTAGTATAATTAGTATGAGCTCGAGGAAGCTACATGTTTGAAAAGTGCATTCGCACTGGTGTGTCTAACTTTATCAATAAATGAAATGAACGTCCTGTTCCCCTTTTTATAATTAATATACAAAAACTCCGTTGAAATATATGACTTTGACGCATTTGTTTATCATCCGATTTTGATAATTCTCTCACCTTTTTGCAAGTTTTTCAGAACTCACAATATAATAGCTGTTTGGCTGTGTCGCTAATTTCCCTTTACTAAATCAACAGCGTAGCATAAATACATGTTTATTCATCGCGGATAGTTTATAGTTATTGTCACGATCCTGATATTTTAAATAAAACAACTGTTAAGGCTTTCAAACGTAGACCTCTAATGTGACAGGATGTTTTGAACAAAAGTTCCACGAACAGACGTTGATTCAATGGTATCGAGTCGTTTGACACTATCCCTTCTACACCGTTAACTTGAAACTATGGTATTTGATTGGAATTTATGTTAGGTGTGCAATGGATTATTGCAATATGAATACCTTCCCCTGGGGCGGGTCTAGGATGGGAGTAGTTTTACATACAATCTACAATTACACCTACATGCTTAACGGAATTATGCATGTATTATTGTCACCTCAGTGGTCAATACACATACTAAGTGGTTATGGCGTGTCCCCCTTGGTGTTTTTTTCATATAGGGTCACGTTGCAGCCATGTTTATAGACGTTCGTAAGATCCGTACACGGCAGCCATGTTTATAGACGTTCGTAAATTTAGCTTTTAATTGTTCTTTGTTATTCTACCACAGGTTAAACTATAGTTTTGGTGCAATATAGTCAAGTTAAGAGTATAAAAAATGCTTTAAGCTATTATTATTATAAATGATTGAACCATGCAAGCTAAGTATAAAACCTAACGGGATGCCGCCAGTTTGAAAAAGTCTAAATTGCCGTGTATCTCCTTAAAAGGTGTGTATCTTGATGTATTAATACAATGTCTAGTATTTGAAAACTGATATCATATCTTGTAATTTCGGAAACAATAAGATTGGTGCTCTCTTCACAGCACTGGAACTATCTCCCTGGCATTGGAGCTATCGTTTTTATAAGAAATCGCGTATTCCGCCCCTAAAATGTTCTAAATGTTATTAGTTTGTCAACAGGCAATATACGGACACCAGCTGGTTGATATTTGATGTGTTAAGTTTCCAGTAAAGTCTTTTAGATATCATTGAATTATATAGGGAAATCTCAAACTAACATAATTTCCAGATTTCTAATTATTTTTACACCGAATTTGCAATATAAAATCTTTACATTCCAATCTGGGTAGTAGGAGCAATAAATAGTAAACTAAATCCATACAAGGTTAATAAAAGCTTTTTTTTTCTTTTCAAGGCAAGTGTATATTATTTAAGGAGCTACTAAACTGTTGAGGCGTAATATCTCTTCATAGACTTTACTGGAACTTTAATGTCGGTATGTAGCGTAAATACGCACACATTGTGGAGAAACCTCGGTGGCGATCAAGTTAAGAAAAAAACCTGCTAAGATCGAACGGGATAAAATTATCCATAACCACACGGAACTGCATTCCCGGATTTGTCATAATAAAAGGCACATAAAAAAGAATCAAAAAAGCATCCAGCCTTGTTTACCTTTAATTTGACTTTGGAACTACCTCGGAAGTAGCGATGGACCAAACGGAGGTGGCTACTCATTACCAGCCGTAAATACATCGGCGAACATAAAAACAACAACTAAATTTACATATAGTGAGCAGATTCGCACTTAATATCGTGATGCACAAGACAATAGCGTTTGAAGGCACGTGCATATTGTTTAAGGGGCTACTAAACTGTTGAGGCGTAATAACAGGAAATGCAACACGAGGTAGATTGCGTATGGTTTGAAAGCTGTTTTCCGTGGTTTCTTAATGGTGAAGATTTCTCTTCATAGACTCTATCCCACGTAGTGTTTAACATAGATTTTATCGATAGTCACTATATAGATCACGCCCTTAATCACGAAGACTGCTTGTAGTAAAATCTTCATGAATAAATAATAGGGGTGCAACGATAAGTCGAGATACGACTATATCGCGAGACTTTCTCTCACGATACACGTATCGTATCATGGGGTCTGTATCGCGATACTGTAACGATACACTAATAAGCACAAACTTGCTCTTACTGACAAAATAATCTCACAATTAATTGTAAAGAAATACATTTCCTATGTGTTTATATTATTTGAGGTTGTTTAAAGGATTATTAATGTAAGTAGCTACTGTATTTACCCCTCATATGCTAATATTTTGACTTATTTGCGAAAATGAGGTATTAATTAATGAAACTGTGTATCGCGATACGTATCGTATCGTCAGTCAAGTATCGCGATTTATATCTTATCATGAGCAAAGCGTATCGTTATAATCAATGATGCAAGTATATGAAAATCTGAGACAAATTATTGGTTGAAAATTTAATTGTTGTAGAGTATAACTGTCCCATCTGCCTGGTGTGGTGAGGAATGCGTGAAATCAAATGTGTAATGTACATACTTTAATACATCCCCAATGGTAAGCAGTATGTATGTGTTGATAGTATAGACATATTTGTATAAGGTTTAAAGTTTAAAAGACAAATCAACTAGCATTTATGTAATGTTATCTAGACAGTAACATTTAAAATAAATAAAACATTATGAAAATAAAACAAGAAACAAAGCAGGGGTTGAACTTGCAGTAACGAGTTTGGAAGTCAATTACAAAATTAACTAATATAACGGTACATAGAGGTGGTGGTGGTGGTGGTGGTGGTGGTTGTGGTGGATGGTGTGTGTTTGTGTGTGTTTGTGGGTGGTGGGGCATCATAAAGTATGGGTCGGCAGAGGTGAAGCTGGCTAATATTATCATGTTTGTATACCGATACCTCCGCCACATCTTACACACTAAATAGTACTAACACACCACAGTATAAGAACTCATTATTTATCAAAACGGTAATAGACTGGAACCACGTGGATGCAGATATTGTTTTGACAATAACTCCTGCGTAAAGCGTGAAATACAGAATTTAATAGATGCACGTGATGCACAGGTCGTGGAATGTGTACTCGCCAGGGGCGTAGCTTGGCCTGCTTTGAACATACTCCCAATACGAGGTGCGACGCACCTTGTTGGGAGGGTTTTGGAGTAGGTGTCCCCCTTCCACAATGGGGGTTCTGGAGGCCTCCCCAATATAGACAGACAGACAGACAGACGGACAGACTAATGTGCTCGTACAAGCGATATTTGCCAGGAATATATACATATTATGCTTACCAATGATAATTTCCCACCATTACACCCCTCCCTCTCCCTGGATTTTTGTTGCTTTCTTATATTGTTTTGCTTTATTTTATTGTTATTATTTATTTTCCAAGTTATCCCCGGGAGTAAGACAGTATGCCACGCTACGCCCCTGATTACACACTCTATTTTCTGCGTACATTTTGTCGCGAGTCATCATTCATCAAGATCCCACTGCGAGCTCGATTTGTAATTGAGGAAGTGTCGATTCCTGCAGATGGAGGGAGGTCTACAGTACTGGTTCTACCCAGGAAAAATTGGTGGTCTGCCTTCCACCATAAAAAATCGACCGTCATATATAACATTACATGTGTTGAAAATGACGTAAAACACCATACAAACAATCAAAAAAACAAATCATTCATCAAGAATCCAGGATTTTTGTCAAATTTGGTAAAGTATTCTTTATGTCTCGCTTACCTAAAGAGCAGCACGAAAAAGCCGTCAGCTTGTTGTTGAACGCAATTTCGCAGCGTGTGGTATCTGACAATATGAGGCGTGATAAATGCATTATTACAAGACGTGTTCGTCTGCGAGAGACTGGTTCGACCAACGGCCGCCATAGACGAGGATATACACGGGTTACGTCACGTGAAGATGATGCGTACATTTTTCTCCCGCATATACATAAGCGTTTACGCGCCCCAGCAGAAACCGCCGTGAATATAATGGGTCTTCATAACAACCGAATAAGAGCCAGACACTTTGCTAACCGACTATGTTCATTCGGGCTAAGTCGTCTTTACACGATGGTACCCCCAGCGTCCCCAAATATAATCCCAATCCTCCTCTCCATAAAACCTACCAACCCTGCAAGTTTCATTGCAATATTTCACTCCTAACAAAAGCTATTGAGCGGAAACATGTCTAAACTTACCAGGAGTTCCTATTCTCTAGTTGAGATATTCTGTCTATTAGTAAACTTTAAAGAGACACATGGCAATCTTGATCTTTTAAAAAATAGCGGCGTCCCGCTAGTTTTTCTACATAAACTGCATTTGTTCAATCATTAATGTTAATTATAATAATTGTATTAAGCCATTTGTTTTACATGTTATTATTTTTTGATATTATATTGCACCAAAATATATTACAACTTATAGTATAATAAGACGAAATAGTGCATACTCAAAATTTGATTTATTTCAATGTAACCAGGGTAAAAGTAAAAATGATACTGGATATATAAATCGAGACACCCATTTCAAATACCCCTACTTCAAGACTGCCGTGTGTCCCTTTTACATATAAGTAAATACTTTTCAACGGTTCATATTCACGCCCGGGAATCGCATCGCACTCATCGCTTTGGCAAAACCGAGATCTTATGGCTGAGCATTTTCGGTAACGCAGACGAGCGATCAAAAATTGCCGAAATTGAGGTAGGTGTTCAACATTGTGCACGATTATTTTTGTATTTAAACCTTTTTTTTCAAAAATCAAAGAATTTCATGTGCTAGCCAATTGACTAAAGCGACTATTCCAAAAATGTGGGCATCGACCATCTACGCAGGTTCGAGAAATACGTTCTGCCGTATGCAATTTATACAGGGAAACAATCACAGAACACATGTACATGTAGATTCTATATTTTTAATATCCAGACATTTACATTCATTTTGTGAATTCCCCAGGCCATAGATAGATCTGTCTTACGTACATATGAAAATCAAATGGTAATTTGAAATTGATTTATCGCACAAATGCACAGAAATTCAGGCGTGCAACCTACACTGCAGGCGTGCTATGAAATAAGAACAAACTCAAGGTGGATATATTCGTCACCAGATGTTGTACTATAATATTATTATAATTTAAATACACATTATCAACCACTCGATAACATCTAAATATCATAACTTACCTCAAGAAAAACATAATTGACCTATTAGTTTGGCATTTAAACAACCCCAATAAGTATATCAAATCAACTAATTATTGAAAATATATTGTTGTCCTCCAATATGTTTCGGATCACTTTGTTTTTGTTCATGTTGTTGTTGGTTTGCGCTGAACATCTATCGATTGAACGAGTCAAAATATAGCATGTTTAACTCTGCTGTTACTCGTCCGAAAAAAATCGGTTGAAAAAAGAAGGCTCTATATTGTCTTAATCAGGCAAAATACAGCATTTTTAACTAAATCAAAAGATCATAACTCCGGTGTTATGCGTTACTGATCCGATTTGGCTGGTTTTAGAACCAGCCCGAGCTTTAATTAATATTAGTAATTTGGTAAAGTTTAATAAAGATCAGATGAAAAACAAACGCCCTGTCGTATTAATTTTCGTATAAAAACAAGCGGATAAATAATATAGTACTTTAATATTTGAACGTGCCCCTGCTTTAATAGTGCAATAGCCATTTTGAACGTGTGTATTATAGTGCTCGCTACCGGTCCATGCTATCTACTCGGTGCTATAATACTGAGTTCCAATTTAAGATTCAGATTTTATCACAACCTAAATCAATTGCCGGGAGAGAAACATGGATCTATAGAATGTCAACGACTACGAATGGTCATTTAGTTACTTATTTGTGCAAAATTTAGTGTTACTATTTTCTACACAAATGCAAGGTAATTCCAGGTTTTGTTAAATTGTCTAAACTTACCAGGAGTTCCTATTCTATATTTATTGTATAGGGTACGTAGTCATGTGTAGTTGAGATATTCTGGCTAAATTTTAACATGTAAGTAAATACTTTTCAACGGTTCATGTTCACGCCCGGGAATCGCACAGCCAGCATTGCTTTGGCAATACCGAGAGTTTAAGGCAGAGGATTTCCGATAACGCAGACGAGAGATCCAACTTTGTGCATGATTATTTTTGTATTTAAACCTTTTTTCAAAAATCAAAGAATGTCATGTGCCAGCCAGTTGACCAAAAAGACTATTTCCTGAATTAGGGCATCTGCCATGTACACATGTTTGAGAAATACTTTCTGCCGTATGCAATTTATATAGGGAAAATCTCAGAACACATGTACATGTAGATTCTATATTGTTACATTCATCTTGTGAATTTCCCAGGCCATAGACATATCTGTCTTACGTACATATGCGAATTACTAGACACAAATATTGTAAATTGAAAATGATTTATCGCAAAAATGCACAGCAATTCAGGCGTGCAACCTACAGTGCAGGCGTGCTATGAAATAATAACAAACTAAAGGTGGATATATTCGTCGTTTTGAGAGATGCCTATTTATGTGTACTATCATAATATTATAATTATTGTTTAAATACACATTAACAAACACTCGATAACATCTAAATATCATAACTTACACTTCTGCGACTAGGCATGTCACAACCCTCATTTTATGGAGATGTGGTCTATAAACTTCGAAATTACAAATTTAATCAGGAAGTTCGTCAGACCTAAAAGGATATAACCCTTTGGTTTTACAGCGCACTGCATGTTTAGTGATTGACCCCTTTACAGTCAGTCATTACGCTTCACTTTTCACTTGTGCGATGACTGGACTACCTCTTGGGACTCTATGATTATACCTACTGAAACCCCAACTAAGGGAGGTGGGTGCATGAGCTTTCGTCCCTCGGGATTTCTGGTCGTACCCTAGATTGGTTTTCTCTTTAGCTGCAACTACTATGGTTGTTCAGTACGATTCTGGATACATCCTGAGATATTTTATTATTTTGTATGTGTTTCTTTAGTTAGTTTCTCAGGATGTGGACTTTATTGTTAGAGAATTCCTTTTGACGGGATGTAGTTTTGTTTACACTGTCTTGTCTATTTGGGCGCTGAAGGCAGGATAATATCGAGGATTGTGCGTATATAAAATCGATTCAAGCTAACCAGTGGACCTTATTGCCTACTGACCGTTCCAAGTCGGTAACCCTGTCTTCACCACCCTTTCTGTTGTTTGTTGTCTCTTTCATTGTATTTTCAAGTCCTTGTTTGCAGTACAGTGCGGACCTACGATGCCTTTGCGCTAGGACGCTGTGGTTTCTATAGGACCCTATATCTCATTTTAGACGTTTTGTGACCGACTGTATTTTAGACGTCGAAACACTGTATACTTTATGTATAGTTAATTGATCGTGGAGTTTGACTTGAAAACAAATTAACTTGTTCCAGCATGTTCATTAAACAGAAAAGCGTATTTTTTTTGAAAAAAAGACTTTCCCATTTCATTCATTACTGTGTCATTTTAAACCATATTCTTCGTCTGTTTTCTATCGACCTTGCGAGTTTACAAGTCGGTTCAAACTTCGCACCAAATTTGTAGAGAGCTCCGATTATTTGCTTTTATTATTTCTTACGGCTTATAATAAGACCTCCCTTCAACTGAATTCGACCTCTCTGCAAATAAATTGAGCATCTCTTCATTTGAAAATTACCACGGTCCAATTTAGTTGCAATTGAACACCGGTCTGACTCAACTGAATAGAGGTTCAATTTAATTGAAGTGTTGTATAGTTCAAATGCACCTCTCTTGCATTGAATTAGAACTGGCTTTAATTGAAATAGACCAAGGCTCAACTGTTTGAAGAGAGTTTCAATTGGGAATCTTTTAAGTTGGCGTTCCAGTAAGTATTATTACAATACAAATGTAAAGGTCTGGATATTAAAAATATAGCATTTACATGTGTTATGCGATTTTTCCCGACATAAATTGAATATGACAGAAACGATTTTTCAAACATTCGTAGACGGTCGATGCCCACATTATCTGAATAGTCGCTTTGGTCAATTGGCTAAAACATGACATTCCTAGAATTTCGGTATTGTTGATCGATCGTCTGTATCACCGGACATCCTCCGCCTTAAACTATCGGTATTGCCAAAGCGATGCTGGCGGTGCGATTGCCGGGAATCATGTTTGACCCGTTCTATATACATCATGTACAGACATGTTGGAGGGCATATGGTTTTAAATCCTTACAGTGGAAATGTCAACAGGTTACATATAATAACAATGCGCAAAGTGATCGTTTCTTTAATATATTCGTTGATATTAAATAGCATTATTAAATTGAACGGTCATATAAAGTGTATAGATCGGTATGCCATAACTTTTAAATGCAGTTATGATTCGAACGCGGTTTTCCCATTATCGTAAGAATGATAGATACTGGGGTTTATTTGTGGTAACTATACCTTTTAATTACCTCATATGTGCTGAATAAGACGGGCACAACCAGTAATGACTGGCTTAAATGTCATTAATTTAAGTGATGCATTCAATTTATAGATATGGATCGGAATAGTACATTGTTTTGGTTACTTATGCATCCACATCACGTTGATTTCCCACAGATTACTACCTTGTAAATGTATCAGTTTACTCAGACATTGTGTAATGACAAAGTAATCATACATGCATCATGTTTATGATTCACATAATGGTGGTATGAAATGACCGTTTGGCAGTTGTATATATTCGGTATAGGCCGAAACATATATTGTTAATATATATGTTGTGAAATCAGTATGCGATATATCTAAACCGTCTCCTATAAATCTTTGTGAATGGTGTTCGATATTATTTTATATTTAGGAGGAGCTCTCTGAGCATGTGCCCGCTACTTACCTTAACCATAACACTAATCTACCATAACCTTTATCCCATTGTTTGAAATTAACGGGGAAAAAGAGGACAAGTGGACACATTATGAAGTTTTACTACATGTTTACATTTACAGATATATTTATAAAAAGGCAAAAGTATTAACTTACTTCTTTACGAACTATTCTGTCAGATAGGGGTATATTTATATATTTTTATCGATATAGATTGTGATAAGGTAGTATTCGAGTTTCATTGACCATGTGTGCATCAAGTTGGGAATCAGTGCCTCTGTTTCAGGAACCTGTATCAGATATTTCTAACTTATATGTGACTGTATCAATTTGAACTTTGAAAAAGTTCAAATTAATTTCTTATATTTAAGTGTTAGTAATTATATAAGCTAAATTTTGGATAGATATAAGTGTACCACAGACATTGTACATCGTTATTTTGCAGACACGGTGTTTGCAAAAAAAGTGCTAGCGACATACGTTTTGGCTGCATTGTTTACTATGTAACAATATTACTGTTAAATTAAATAGTAATAATTATAATAGTATCTGTATTTCATTCGATTATAGTTGGACACCATGTAAGAAATTATGTTGGAATTTTCATCGTTTTGTTATTTGCATTATTATTGCATTAAGTATATGCATCAGACAATTCTTTTTAAGTGTAAGGACATACTGCAGAGATTGTATGACTGGAATCAGTTATTTTCATAACTGGTAGTACCACCCGTCCTCAGAATAACAGTATGCATATAGTCTTTATTTATTTAGATACTGTTTTATAACTAAATTACGTTCTGCATATTGCAAGTTAAGCTGCATGGTAATAATTTAAGCACGTGTAGAAGATAAGAAAATATAGAATTTATGGTTTAATGACGCTATTCTATTACATTGCAACACAAGTTTTGTTATTTTTATTAGTAATATATGATTAGGTAAAAAACACATATAAAAATAGTTTTGATTTTGCTATTAAGTATGGCCTTTTTAGTATAGTATTTAAAACAATTCATCGTAAGTTTATCTGCATTGTTGAACACGTAGTATGCTTACAATGTTTAAAAACCTGATGTTAAGCCAACTTTTAACCATGGTTAAACACAAATCCACACAAGACATACGTGTTTAAAGTAAGTCGTTTTAAATGTTTAAAGCACAACATTTTGTGTTTTATTATACAGTATAAACAGTGTATGGATACAGAGGGAATATATACTGTTTAAACAAACTAAACACCTAAACCTGTATTGCAAAGTGTAAATGAAAGTCATGCTCGGGTAGTATGAACTCTATGTTGGCTGCAGTGGTTGTCAACATGTACTTATGACTTTTGAAGAGTGTTAGGCTAACAGTAAATACGAAACAGTTATAAACACAATGCTGACGGACTAAACTTAAGCATAGACCAGAACTACTAACGACTTCGAAAACGTGGAATTCACTGCATATTTCTCAATCAAAAGAGATGACATTAGTTGTATTTGTGTAAAGATTTTTTGTTTAAAACATAACACACACATTATTATTAGCATTGGTAAATACATGTATCAACACAGAATGCATGTTTCAATCAAGCATAAATCAATGTAAACTGTTTTCAAATACAAATCAAATCTATATTGTGTAAAAATACTGGTTGACTAAATGACCAACTATTTAGCTAAAATCCGCGAATAATGTGTTTTATATGCATCACAACTACGTATAGGTAAGTAATATGTATTGAAGAAACTCACCTTCAAATTTCCTTTTCGATTCTGAAAAAAAGACATATAGATACATTATTCACAGTTCTCTTATCAATAGTATTCCATAGGCAATATTATATAGTGTTATAGTTTCAAAATTAATGCAAATCGCTTTGTATTTAAGTTATGTTTAAATGTAAACTTTGCATACTCTATTCGATAGCTGACTGTGTAAAGCCAACTAAGGTGGAATAATTATAACATTTTAATAGTGCAAAAGCCATTCTGTTGTACATCAAACACAGTGATCCACATGCTGCATGGTCTCACAATAGCGATACAAAAAACATCTATAAAAGTCTTGCAATGAAACGTGTGGAATGTAAGTCTTGTATTTTATTTGGTATTATAATTGTGGTCTATAATGTTTTTCAAGATTTATTATTTGTTGTTTTTTCTCCTAAATATCTTAAATATTAAGATATATAATTTTAACGGCAAACACGTTTTGAAACGTATGCAAAAGGAGTATTTTTATGACAATTAATACATTTCTCATCCGAAAAGATTAATTTAAATAGTACCATTATTTAAAACGTTAAGGTTCAAATCAGTAGTTGAATGCGCATTGTATATGTCTTACGGAGTGTAAGAAATCCAATGCATTAATGCTTGGAATATTTTCAAACAAACATAAACGTTTTCTCATACTATCATCGAATATAATGTACAAGACTAGTTACCAACCAAAGGCCCACAGGGGGCATGTTCAACATGACATAGTTATGGATTATACATTGCTAATAATGTGGATGCAATAATACAATTTATACGTCAAGAAAGAAAACAAAATGTATATGAAATATAGTAATCATCATTATAATACGCAAACACTAAACGGACTGCTAAAGGCAACACGAATATGTTTGCTTAATTAAGTGTGTATTAAATCATACACGATGCAGGAATATATGCACAAGTCTTTTTTTCTAAATGCGACAAGCACCTAGCATAGGGTAGGATTTCAATACGGCTATGGAGACAATTTGGAGGTTGATTTACACTCAAAATAGGCTATCCCTGTCATGTTGTTGTATAGGTGTTCAGTTGACTTGCTGATCAACTACATGAGATTCAACCCTCTACCAATGTTTTATGTCCCATCGAAAGAATGAATTAGTGATGTTTTAGGCGAATATTTGCCCAGATTTTTCCCGAAACCCAAATGATATCGACTAAGCCATAACACAAAACAAACAGCGCGTGAGGGAAAAATTAATCCCACATTTTAATAATAACAGGAATTGTAAGCAGTTTTCACTTGTCAGACGAAGCATATTGATACGTAACAAATATAAGGAAACCATTCTGTAATAGGAAATAGGCAACCTTTCCTGTATGATATTGTACTATATACCTTCCAGTTATCATAATTAAAATAAAACACTATAGTGTTATTGTTTATATTTCACATCTGAAAATATACAACCTATATATTACTATATTTTCACTCGAAAATGACGTCAGTAACTGCTGATGTTTTTACGTTGTTTGAAGTGTATTGACGTCATTGGTTTTGGTTATAGCATTGTATGTTCTGCATAATTTCCAAGTGTGTGAGTATATGTAATAAATAGACTATTGTTCGTTCTTCGTGAATATAGGATTTATATTCATCTCGAAGTGAGAACATCTCAAACTTTTCCACTCGCACTAAAGCACTCGTGAAATATGTTTTCTCACTTTGCTCGATGAAAATAATCCTTATTCACTCAAAACAAACACATATCCTCTATAAATATATTTACATGTATATACGATATGCAATAAGTTTGCCTAGTACATACTTAAAGTAACCGCCCGTAATACATAACGAATGTGATACAACCATACAACCCGTTGTTCTTAGTGTCGCTTGCCACTTGATATTATTGGAAGGAATAGGCGAATATTTGCCGGATGTTATGAAACAGCCGTATGTGATGAACAGTAATGAAGTCTATTAAACATAACAAAAATCAAAAGTGGGTGGGTAATTGGACTCCCCCAACCCACCCTCACCCCACCACAATGGTATGCATAACAACGAACTCTCTGAGGGGGGTCATTGTCAAGGAAGCATACTTGATACTTCAACAGCATAATGAAACCATCCTTATAGCGTTATCATCATGATATTCGTTTGATATATAAATGATATGTAAGTTATAATACTATTGCACATTTTGATTTATTTGATAAGATAGTTACCCCTACTTTGAATTTTAGCTTTGAAGTATGCGGATTCGTAAATCAGACACTGTAGAGAACGTTTATGTACAGTCTGTCAAGGAGATTACTTAATGTTTAAGCTGATAATCCTACTTAGTTGAGCTATGGAGAATTCGGGCGTATCACCTTCAAAACAATAGATTTGTGTCCATGGTTATGACATTTTGGGTTAAAATAATATATTGTTAACGAAACAAAATGTATCAAATGAGCTTATAATCAGTAAGTAGAGACCTCGAT
>JAWPHD010023478.1:15000-21999 GCA_037043455.1 Cyrtodaria siliqua | reverse complement strand
AGACACTGCCTACTAACTAGAACATTACTCCTCAGTACTTCGTCTGTCGTCGTCTGAATTCTGATGTCGTAGTCTACTACCGTCTTCCTGTCTGTGCTTCTCCTGTCGCCTCTCGTCTAGCCTGTCTGGCTCTCTATCTAGCCTGTCCTCTCTCGTACCTGTCTGTCTGTCTGTCTGTGTCTGGCTAGTCTGTACTCTTCTGACGTCTCTGCCTCGCCTGTCTGGTCTCCTTGTCTGGGTCCTCTGTCTAGTCGTTCTGTCAGTCAGTCTGTCTGTCTGTAGGCTCTCTGTCTGGTCTCTGTCTGACATTCTGTCTGTCTGTCCTGTGCTGCTGTCTGTCTGTCTGTCTGTCTGTCTGTCTGTCTGTCTGTCTGTCTGTCTGTCTGTCTGTCTGTCTGTCTGTCTGTCTGTCTGTCTGTCTGTCTGTCTCGTCTGTCTGGTCTGTCTGTCGTCCTGTCTGTCTGTCTGCTGTCTGTCTGTCTTCTGTCTGTCTGTCTGTCTGTCTGTCTGTCTGTCTGGCTGTCTGGCTGCTCTGTATGTCTGTGCAGTCTGGCCTGTCTGCTCCTGTCTGCTCTCTCTGTCTAGCCTGTCTGGCTCTCTATCTAGCTGTCTGGCACTCTACCTGTCTGTGGTCTTCTGGGTCTGTCTGTCTGGCATGTCTGGCTCTCTGTCTTGCTCTCTGCCTCGCCTGTCTGGGTCTCTGTCTGGGTCTCTGTCTAGTCTGTCTGTCTGTCTGTCTGTCTGTCTGTCTGTCTGATTCTGTCTGTCTGTCCGTCTGTCTGTCTGTCTGTCTGCTGGCTTGGCTGGCTGGCTGGCTGGCTGGTGGCTGGCTGGCTGGCTGGCTGGCTGGCTGGCTGGCTGGCTGGCTGGCTGCTGCTCTGTCTGTCTGGCCTGTCTGGCTTCTCTGTCTGGCTCTCTGTCTGAGCCTGTCTGGGCTCTCTGCCTCGCCTGTTGTCTGTCTGTCTGTCTGGCTGGCCTGTCTTGCTCTCTGTCTGGCTCTCTGTCTAGCCTGTCTGGCTCTCTACCTGTCTGTCTGTCTGTCTGGCTCTCTGCCTCGCCCTGTTGTCTGTCTGTCTGTCTGGCTGGCCTGTCTTGCTCTCTGTCTGTGGCTCTCTGTCTAGCCTGTCTGGCTCTGTACCTGTCTGTCTGTCTGTCTGTCTGTCTGTCTGCATGTCTGGGTCTCTGTCTGGGTCTCTGTCTGGGTCCTAGTCTGTCTGTCTGACTGTCTGTCTGTCTGGCATGTCTGTCTGTCTGGCCGTCTGGCCTGTCCTGGTCTGGCTCTCTGTCTGGCTCTCTGTCTAGCCTGTCTGGCTCTCTGCCTCGCCTGTCTGGGTCTCTGTCTGGGTCTCTGTATAGTCCTGTCTGTTTGTCTGTCTGTCTGTCTGTCTGTCTGTCTGTCTGGCTCTCTGTCTAGCCTGTCTGGCTCTCTGCCTCTCTGCCTCGCCTGTCTGGGTCTCTGTCTGGGTCTCTGTCTAGCTTGTCTGTCTGTCTGTCTGTCTGTCTGTCTCTCTGTCTGGCTCTCTGTCTGGCTCTCTGTCTGGCTCTCTGTCTAGCCTGTCTGGCTCTCTGCCTCGCCTGTCTGTCCGTCTGGCCTGTCTGGCTCTCTGTCTGGCTATCTGTCTAGCCTGTCTGGCTCTCTGCCTCGCCTGTCTGGGTCTCTGTCTGCCTCTCTGTCTAGCCTGCCTGCCTGTCTGTCTGTCTGTCTATCTGTCTGTCTGTCAGTCAGTCTGTCTGTCTGTCTGTCTGTCTGTCTGTCTGTCTGTCTGGTTCTCTGTCTGTCTGGCCTGTCTGGCTCTCTGTCTGGCTCTCTGTCTAGCTGTCTGGCTCTCTGCCTCGCCTGTTGTCTGTCTGTCTGTCTGTCTGTCTGTCTGTCTGTCTGTCTGTCTGTCTGTCTGTCTGTCTGTCTGTCTGTCTGTCTGTCTGTCTGTCTGTCTGTCTGTCTGTCTGTCTGTCTGTCATGTCTGGCTCTCTGTCTGTCTGGCCTGTCTGGCCTGTCTGGCTCTCTGTCTAGCCTTTCTGGTTCACTGCCTCGCCTGTCTGTCTGTCTGTCTGGCCTGTCTGGCTCTCTGTCTGGCTCTCTGTCTAGCCTGTCTGGCTCTCTACCTCGCCTGTCTGTCTGTCTGTCTGGCCTGTCTGGCTCTCTGTCTGACTATCTGCCTCGCCTGTCTGGGTCTTTGTCTGGGTCTCTGTCTAGTCTGTCTGTCTGTCGGTCGGTCTGTCTGTCTGTCTGTCTGTCTGTCTGTCTGTCTGTCTGTCTGTCTGTCTGTCTGTCTGTCTGTCTGTCTGTCTGTCTGTCTGTCTGTCTGGCCTGTCTTGCTCTCTGTCTGGCTCTCTACCTCGCCTGTCTGTCTGTCTGTCTGGCCTGTCTGGCTCTCTGTCTGGCTCTCTGCCTCGCCTGTCTGGGTCTCTGTCTGGGTCTATGTCTAGTATGTCTGTCTGTCTGTCTGTCTGTCTGTCTGTCTGTCTGTCTGTCTGTCTGTCTGTCTGTCTGTCTGTCTGTCTGGCAGGCTGGCTGGCCTGTATTGCTCTCTGTCTGGCTTATATCTAGCCTGTCTGGCTCTCTACCTGTCTGTCTGTCTGTCTGTCTGTCTGTCTGTCTGTCTGTCTGTCTGTCTGTCTGTCTGTCTGTCTGTCTGTCTGTCTGTATGTCTGTGTGTCTGTCTGACTGTCTGTCTGTCTGGCCTGTCTGGCTCTCTGTCTGGCTCTCTGTCTAGCCTGTCTGGCTTTCTATCTAGCCTGTCTGGCTCTCTACCTGTCTGTCTGTCTGTCTGGCATGTCTGGCTCTCTGTCTGGCTCTCTGCCTCGCCTGTCTGGGTGTCTGTCTGGGTCTCTGTCTAGTCTGTTTGTCTGTCTGTCTGTCTGTCTGTCTGTCTGTCTGTCTGTCTGTCTGTCTGTCTGTCTGTCTGTCTGTCTGTCTGTCTGGCTGCGGCTGGCTGGCTGGCTGCTGGCTGGCTGGCTGGCTGGCTGGCTCTGTCTGTCTGGCCTGTCTGGCTCTCTGTCTGGCTCTCTGTCTAAACTGTCTGGCTCTCTGCCTCGCCTGTTGTCTGTCTGGCTCTCTGTCTAGCCTGTCTGGCTGTCTACCTCGCCTGTCTGGTCTCTGTCTGCCTCTCTGTCTAGCCTGTCTGTCTGTCTGTCTGTCTGTCTAGCCTGTCTTGCTCTCTGTCTGGCTCTCTATCTAGCCTGTCTGGCTCTCTACCTGTCTGTCTGTCTGTCTGTCTGTCTGTATGTCTGTCTGTCTGTCTGACTGTCTGTCTGTCTGTATGTCTGTCTGTCTGTCTGACTGTCTGTCTGTCTGGCATGTCTGTATCGCTGTCTGTCTGGCCTGTCTGGCCTGTCTGGCCTGTCTGGCTCTCTGTCTGGCTCTCTGTCTAGCCTGTCTGGTTCACTGCCTCGCCTGTCTGTCTGTCTGTCTGTCTGGCCTGTCTGGCTCTCTGTCTGGCTCTCTGCCTCGCCTGTCTGGGTCTCTGTCTGGGTCTCTGCCTAGTCTGTCTGTTTGTCTGTATGTCTGTCTGTCTGTCTGTCTGTCTGTCTGTCTGTCTGTCTGGCTCTCTACCTCGCCTGTCTGGTCTCTGTCTGCCTCTCTGTCTAGCCTGTCTGTCTGTCTGTCTGTCTGGCTGGCCTGTCTTGCTCTCTGTCTGGCTCTCTGTCTAGCCTGTCTGGCTCTCTACCTGTCCTGTCTGTCTGTCTGTCTGTCTGGCATGTCTGGGTCTCTGTCTGGGTCTCTGTCTGTCTGTCTGTCTGTCTGTCTGTCTGTCTGTCTGTCTGTCTGTCTGTCTGTCTGTCTGTCTGTATGTCTGTCTGTCTGTCTGACTGTCTGTCTGTCTGGCATGTCTGTATCTCTGTCTGTCTGGCCTGTCTGGCCTGTCTGGCCTGTCTGGCTCTCTGTCTAGCCTGTCTGGTTCACTGCCTCGCCTGTCTGTCTGTCTGTCTGTCTGGCCTTTCTGGCTCTCTGTCTGGCTCTCTGCCTCGCCTGTCTGGGTCTCTGTCTGGGTCTCTGTATAGTCTGTCTGTTTGTCTGTCTGTCTGTCTGTCTGTCTGTCTGTCTGTCTTTCTGTCTGGCTGTCTGGCTCTCTGTCTAGCCTGTCTGGCTCTCTGCCTCGCCTGTCTGTGTCTCTGTCTGGGTCTCTGTCTAGCCTGTCTGTCTGTCTGTCTGTCTGTCTGTCTGGCTCTCTGTCTAGCCTGTCTGTCTGTCTGTCTGTCTGTCTGTCTGCCTCGCCTGTCTGTCTGTCTGTCTGGCCTGTCTGGCTCTCTGTCTGGCTCTCTGTCTAGCCTGTCTGGCTCTCTACCTCGCCTGTCTGTCTGTCTGGCCTGTCTGGCTCTCTGTCTGACTATCTGCCTCGCCTGTCTGGGTCTTTGTCTGGGTCTCTGTCTAGTCTGTCTGTCTGTCGGTCGGTCTGTCTGTCTGTCTGTCTGTATGTCTGTCTGTCTGTCTGTCTGTCTGTCTGTCTGTCTGTCTGTCTGTCTGTCTGTCTGTCTGTCTGTCTGTCTGTCTGTCTGTCTGTCTGGCCTGTCTTGCTCTCTGTCTGGCTCTCTATCTAGCCTGTCTGTCTGTCTGTCTGTCTGTCTGTCTGTCTGTCTGTCTGTCTGTCTGTCTGTCTGTCTGTCTGTCTGTCTGTCTGTCTGTCTGTCTGTCTGTCTGTCTGTCTGTCTGTCTGTCTGTCTGTCTGTCTGTCTGTCTGTCTGTCTGTCTGTCTGTCTGTCTGTCTGTCTGTCTGTCTGTCTGTCTGTCTGTCTGTCTGTCTGTCTGTCTGTCTGTCTGTCTGTCTGTCTGTCTGTCTGTCTGTCTGTCTGTCTGTCTGTCTTGCCTATCTGTCAGAACATAGTCAGGGTTCTAAATTAGATATATGTTTGGGATTGTATTAGGGGACAATAGCCGGGATCAGGTCTGTCTGTCTGTCTGTCTGTCTGTCTGTCTGTCTGTCTGTCTGTCTGTCTGTCTGTCTGTCTGTCTGTCTGTCTGTCTGTCTGTCTGTCTGTCTGTCTGTCTGTCTGTCTGTCTGTCTGTCTGTCTGTCTGTCTGTCTGTCTGGCTGGCTGGCTGGCTGGCTGTCTGTCTGGCTGACTGTCTGGCTGGCCTGTCTGGGTCTCTGTCTAGCCTGTCTGTCTGTCTGTCTGTCTGTCTGTCTTGTCTGGGTCTCTGTCTGGGTCTCTGTCTAGCCTGTCTGTCTGTCTGTCTGTCTGTTTGCCTGTCTGTCTGTCTGTCTGTCTGTCTGTCTGTCTGTCTGTCTGTCTGTCTGTCTGTCTCACTCTCTCTCTCTCTCTCTGTCAGTCTGGACTGTCTGGCTCTCTGTCTGGCTCTCTGTCTATCCTGTCTGGCTTTCTGCCTCGCCTGTCTGGCTCTCTACCTCGCCTGTCTGTCTGTCTGTCTGTCTGTCTGGCCTGTCTGGCTCTCTGTCTGGCTCTCTGCCTCGCCTGTCTGGGTCTCTGTCTGGGTCTCTGTCTAGTCTGTATGTCAGTCTGTCTGTCTGTCTGTCTGTCTGTCTGTCTGTCTGTCTGTCTGTCTGTCTGTCTGTCTGTCTGTCTGTCTATCTGTCTGTCTGTCTGTCTGTCTTTCTGTTTGTTTGGCCTGTCTGGCTCTCTATCTGGCTCTCTGTCTAGCCTGTCTGGCTCTCTGCCTCGCCTGTCTGTCTGTCTGGCCTGTCTGGCTCTCTGTCTGGCTATCTGTCTAGCATGTCTGGCTCTCTGCCTCGCCTGTCTGGGTCTGGCTGGCTGGCTGTCTGGATGGCTGGCTGTCTGGCTGACTGTCTGGCTGGCCAGTTTGGGTCTCTGTCTGGGTCTCTGTTTAGCCTGTCTGTCTGGGTTTCTGTCTGGGTCTCTGTCTGTCTGTCTGTCTGTCTGTCTGTCTGTCTGTCTGTCTGTCTGTTTGTCTGGCCTGTCTGGCTCTCTATCTGGCTCTCTGTCTAGCCTGTCTGGCTCTCTGCCTCGCCTGTCTGTCTGTCTGGCCTGTCTGGCTCTCTGTCTGGCTATCTGTCTAGCCTGTCTGGCTTTCTGCCTCGCCTGTCTGGGTCTCTGTCTGCCTCTCTGTCTAGCCTGCCTGCCTGTCTGTCTGTCTGTCTGTCAGTCAGTCTGTCTGTCTGTCTGTCTGTCTGTCTGTCTGTCTGGCTCTCTGTCTGTCTGGCCTTTCTGGCTCTCTGTCTGGCTCTCTGTCTAGCCTGTCTGGCTCTCTGCCTCGCCTGTTGTCTGTCTGGCCTGTCTGGCTCTCTGTCTGGCTCTCTGTCTAGCCTGTCTGGCTCTCAACCTCGCCTGTCTGGTCTCTGTCTGCCTCTCTGTCTAGCCTGTCTGTCTGTCTGTCTGTCTGTCTGGCCTGTCTTGCTCTCTGTCTGGCTCTCTATCTAGCCTGTCTGGCTCTCTACCTGTCTGTCTGTCTGTCTGTCTGTCTGTCTGTCTGTCTGTCTGTCTGTCTGTCTGTCTGTCTGTCTGTCTGTCTGTCTGTCTGTCTGTCTGTCTGTCTGTCTGTCTGTCTGTCTGTCTGTCTGTATGTCTGTCTGTCTGGCTGTCTGGTATGTCTGTCTCTCTGTCTGTCTGGCCTGTCTGGCCTGTCTGGCTCTCTGTCTGGCTGGCCTGTCTGGGTCTCTGTCTGGGTCTCTGTCTAGCCTGTCTGTCTGGGTTTCTGTCTGGGTCTCTGTCTGTCTGTCTGTCTGTCTGTCTGTCTGTCTGTCTGTCTGTCTGGCTGGCTGGCTCTCTGTCTGTATGGCCTGTCTCAGTCTCTGTCCGGCTCTCTGTCTAGCCTGTCTGGCTCTCTGCCTCGCCTGTCTGTCTGTCTGGCATGTCTGGCTGTCTGTCTGTCTGGCTCTCTACCTCGCCTGTCTGGTCTCTGTCTGCCTCTCTGTCTAGCATGTCTGTCTGTCTGTCTGTCTGGCTCTCTGCCTCGCCTGTCTGGGTCTCTGTCTGGGTCTTTGATTAGTCTGTCTGTCTGTCTGTCTGTCTGGCTGTCTGCCTGGCTCTCTACCTCGCCTGTCTGGTCTCTGTCTGCCTCTCTGTCTAGCATGTCTGTCTGTCT
>JAWPHD010023478.1:0-5000 GCA_037043455.1 Cyrtodaria siliqua | reverse complement strand
CCAGACAGAGACCCAGACAGAGACCCAGACAAACCATCCAGACAGTCAGCCAGACAGCCAGCCAGCCAGCCAGACAGACAGACAGACAGACAGACAGACAGACAGACAGACAGACAGACAGACAAACAGACAGACAGACATACAGACAGACATACAGACAGACAGACAGACAGACTGACAGACATACAGACAGACAGACAGACAGACTGACAGACAGACTAGACAGAGACCCAGACAGAGACCCAAACAGGCGAGGCAGAGAGCCAGACAGAGAGCCAGACAGGCCAGACAGACAGACAGATAGGCGAGGTAGAGAGCCATACAGGCTAGACAGAGAGCCAGACAGAGAGCCAGACAGGCCAGACAGACAGACAAACAGACAGACAGGCGAGGCAGTGAACCAGACAGGCTAGACAGAGAGCCAGACAGAGAGCCAGACAGGCCAGACAGGCCAGACAGGCCAGACAGACAGAGAGCCAGACATGCCAGACAGACAGACAGACAGACAGACAGACAGGTAGAGAGCCAGACAGGCTAGACAGAGAGCCAGACAGAGAGCAAGACAGGCCAGTCAGACAGACAGACAGAAAGACAGACAGGCTGGACAGAGAGGCAGACAGAGACTAGACAGGCGAGGTAGAGAGCCAGACAGACAGACAGACAGACAGACAGACAGACAGACAGACAGACTATACAGAGACCCAGACAGAGACCCAGACAGGCGAGGCAGAGAGCCAGACAGAGAGCCAGACAGGCCAGACAGTCAGACAGACAGGCGAGGTAGAGAGCCAGACAGGCTAGACAGAGAGCCAGACAGAGAGCCAGACAGGCCAGACAGACAGACAGACAGGCGAGGCAGTGAACCAGACAAGCTAGACAGAGAGCCAGACAGAGAGCCAGACAGGCCAGACAGGCCAGACAGACAGAGAGACAGACATGCCAGACAGACAGACAGACAGACAGACAGACAGACAGACAGACAGACAGACAGACAGACAGACAGACAGACAGACAGACAGACAGACAGACAGACAGACAGACAGACAGACAGACAGACAGACAGACAGATAGACAGACAGGCAGACAGGTAGAGAGCCAGACAGGCTAGACAGAGAGCCAGACAGAGAGCAAGACAGGCCAGACAGACAGACAGACAGACAGACAGGCTAGACAGAGAGGCAGACAGAGACCAGACAGGCGAGGTAAAGAGCCAGACAGGCTAGACAGATATATATTCAGTTCTTACACATAAATATTCAGTTCTTACATATACATATTCCTTTCTTACTCATATATATTCCGTTCTTACACATATAAATTCCGTTCTTACACATCTATATTCCGTTCTTACACATATATATTCCGTTCATACACATATATATTCCGTTCTTACACATACATATTCCGTTCTTACACATATATATTCCGTTCTTACGCATATATATTTAATTCTTACGCATATATATTCACACATATGTATTCAGTTCTTACGCATATATATTCAGTTCTTACACATATATATTCCGTTCTTACGCATATATATTCAGTTCTTACGCATATATATTCATTTCTTACACATATATGTTCAGTTCTTACACATATATATTCCGTACTTACACGTACATATTCCGTTCTTACACATATATATTCCGTTCTTACACATATATATTCCGTTCTTACACATATATACACATATATATTCCGTTCTTACACATATATAATATGTTCTTACACATATATATTCCGTTGTTACATATATATATTCCGTTCTTACACATATATATTCCGTTCATACACATATATATTCCGTTCTTACACATACATATTCCGTTCTTACACATATATATTCCGTTCTTACGCATATATATTTAATTCTTACGCATATATATTCACGCATATGTATTCAGTTCTTACGCATATATATTCAGTTCTTACACATATATATTCCGTTCTTACGCATATATATTCAGTTCTTACGCATATATATTCATTTCTTACACATATATGTTCAGTTCTTACACATATATATTCCGTACTTACACGTACATATTCCGTTCTTACACATATATATTCCGTTCTTACACATATATATTCCGTTCTTACACATATATATTCCGTTCTTACAAATATATATTCCGTTCTTACGCATATATATTCATTTCTTACACATATATGTTCAGTTCTTACAAATATATATTTCGTTTTTACACATATATATTCCGTTCTTACACATATATATTCCGTTCTTACAAGTATATATTCCGTTATTACACATATATATTCCGTTCTTACACATATATATTCCGTTCTTACTCATATATATTCCGTTCTTACGCATATATATTCCGTTCTTACGCATATATATTCCGTTCTTACGCATATATGATCAGTTCTTACGAATATATATTCAGTTCTTACGCATATATGTTCAGTTCTTACGCATATATATTCAGCTCTTACACATATATATTCCGTTCTTAAACATATATATTCCGTT
The DNA here is from genome assembly GCA_037043455.1 of Cyrtodaria siliqua. NCBI lineage: Eukaryota > Metazoa > Mollusca > Bivalvia > Adapedonta > Hiatellidae > Cyrtodaria > Cyrtodaria siliqua. The sequence goes on along the minus strand of JAWPHD010023478.1, from coordinate 2,503 downwards.
CTTACGCATATATATTCAGTTCTTAGGCATATCTATTTAGTTCTTACACATATATATTCAGTTCTTACACATATATATTCGGTTCTTAGACTTATATATTCCGTTCTTAAACATATATATTCCGTTCTTAAACATATATATTCCGTTTTACGCATATATATTCAGTTCTTACGCATATATATTTAGTTCTTACACATATATATTCAGTTCTTACAAATATATATTCAGTTCTTGCAGATATATATTCAGATCTTACACATATATATTCAATTCTTACGCATATATATTCAGTTCTTACGTATATATATTCAGTTCTTACACATATATATTCAATTCTTACACATATATATTCAGTTCTTACACATATATATTCCGTTCTTACACATATATATTCCGTTCTTACACATATATATTCCGTTCTTACACGTATATATTCCGCTCTTACACATATATATTCCGTTCTTACACATATATATTCCGTTCTTACACATATATTCCGTTCTTACGCATATATACACATATATATTCCGTTCTTACACATATATATTATGTTCTAACACATATAATTCCGTTCTTACACATATATATTTCGTTCTTACAAATATATATTCCGTTCTTATACATATATATTCCGTTCTTACACATATATATTCAGTTCTTACGCATATATGTTCAGTTCTTACGCATATATATTCAGTTCTTACGCATATATGTTCAGTTCTTACGCATATATATTCAGTTCTTACACATATATATTCCTTTATTAAACATATATATTCCGTTCTTACGCATATATATTCAGTTCTTACGCATATATATTTAGTTCTTACACTTATATATTCAGTTCTTACAAATATATATTCAGTTAGTACAGATATATATTCAGATCTTACACATATATATTCAGTACTTACACATATATATTCCGTTCTTAAACATATATATTACGTTCTTACACATATATATTCCGTTCTTACACGTATATATTCCGTTATTACATATATATATTCCGTTCTTACACATATATATTCCGTTCTTACACATAAATATTCAGTTCTTACACATATATATTCCGTTCTTACACATATATATTCCGTTCTTACGCATATATATTCAGTTCTTACGCATATATATTCATTTCTTACACATATATGTTCAGTTCTAACGCATATATATTCAGTTTACGCAAATATATTCAGTTCTTACGCATATATATTCAGTTCTTACACATATATATTCAGTTCTTACACATATATATTCAGTTCTTACACATATATATTCAGTTCTTACACATATATATTCCGTTCCTACACATATTTATTCCGTTCTTACACATATATATTCCGTTATTACAAGTACATATTCCGTTCTTACACATATATATTCCGTTCTTACAAATATATATTCCGTTCTTACACGTACATATTCCGTTATTATATACACATATATATTCCGTTCTTACACATATATAATATGTTCTTACACATATATATTCCGTTCTTACAGATATATATTCCGTTCTTACACATACATATTCCGTTCTTACACATATATATTCAGTTCTTACGCATATATATTTAGTTCTTACACTTATATATTCAGTTCTTACAAATATATATTATGTTCTAACACATATATATTCCGTTATTAAACATATATATTCCGTTCTTACGCATATATATTCAGTTCTTACGCATATATATTTAGTTCTTACACTTATATATTCAGTTCTTACAAATATATATTATGTTCTAACACATATATATTCCGTTCTTACACATATATATTCCGTTCTTACACATATATATTCCGTTCTTATACATATATATTCCGTTCTTACACATATATATTACGTTCTTAGGCATATATATTCCGTTCTTACGCATATATATTCCATATTCAGTTCTTACGCATATATATTCAGTTCTTACGCATATATGTTCAGTTCTTACGCATATATATTCAGTTCTTACACATATATATTCCGTTATTAAACATATATATTCCGTTCTTACGCATATATATTCCGTTTTTACGAATATATATTTAGTTCTTACACATATATATTAAGTTCTTACAAAAATATATTCAGTTCTTACAGATATATATTCAGGTCTTACACATATATATTCAGTACTTACACATATATATTCCGTTCTTACACATATATATTCCGTTCTTACACATATATATTCCGTTCTTACACGTATATATTCCGTTCTTACACATATATATTCCGTTCTTACACATATATATTCCGTTCTTACACATATATATTCAGTTATTACGCATATATATTCCGTTCTTACACATATATATTCCGTTCTTACGCATATATATTCAGTTTTTACGCATATATATTCATTTCTTACACATATATGTTCAGTTCTTACGCATATATATTCAGTTTTACGCAAATATATTCAGTTCTTACGCATATATATTCAGTTCTTACACATATATATTTCGTTCTTACACATATATATTCCGTTCTTACGCATAT
>JAWPHD010023477.1:0-22001 GCA_037043455.1 Cyrtodaria siliqua | reverse complement strand
AATGGGTGATATCACTCATTCGTTTTAAATAAGTGATATCACTCATTCGAATCAGTGATATCACTGATTCGAATAGGTGATGTGATATCACGCATTCAGAATGAATCGGTGATATCGCCTATCTGAATGCGTGATATCACCTATTCGAATCAGTGATATCACCGATTCGAATAGGTGATATCACCAAATTATATTAAAAAGTAATACGGCACCCCATAGCCTCCTGCTCCTGGTTACAGTCGCCGACCAGAGGACCGTGGGCACAAAACCTGTAAGTAAAACATGTGCTTAAAGATAAAACTGGGACTATGAATAACAAACAATCCCTGTGGGATGAAAAGATAACACTACTGACAAAATGTGTGTGGGGGTGGGGGTGGGGGGGGGGGGGAGAGAGGGGGGATTGTTTTATGGACGTCACACGGCACAAATAACACTGTAAGTCTTGTGACAATAAAAGCAGTCGAACAAGAAATGCAGGGGCGTTCCTGGGGCTAATTTAGGTATACGCACCTTCGAGTTTTGGATTCACAAATGTGCCTAACCCCCCTATACCTTCAGTTTTTATTGCATTTTTCGCATGTTTAGCCCTTTTTATTTGTTTGCTTCTTTAATAGCCTGTACGCACGTGCGTCAGTGCGTATGCCCAGGTACGCCCCTGAAATGTATACTGAAAAAACAACTTTAGCAAGTCAGTATTTACATATAGATTAAAGAAATTGAATGCTATATTATAATGTGAAGTAATATAAATCATTTGCATGACATAGGGTGATCTTCTCTTTCACTAATTAGTTGTGATCCAATGTAAGTATCAGAGTTATCTCCCGTTTAGTTAAAACGGCGTATTTCATATTTAAAAATACCAATATGATAAAGAACATGGTTAAACGTCACTAAATAACAGTTATTGGTTTCAAGTTATAAAAACCGCAAACTCGAAATAACTAAACCAAAGTTTTAACAAATTGAAATTACCTCCCTTTACATTGAAATAAGTATCTGTAAAGTAGGTAGATTAAAACATTGTTATTTTTTTTCGCATATATCGATTCAAACGCAATGCTCTGCATATATCTGCTAATTATGTTAATTATATTGTTAATGACCACTGCCACGTATAGCCTATAATATGCGCAAATGAATGGCATGGATTTGCCATGCAATTTACTTGCTGAACTTATTTGTATCAGCATATTATTCACAGAACACAATCCACCAAAACACGCATTCAAAACATTCATCAATTGCGAAGTAAAAATAGATGCCATGCGACACCACAAACGGTTTAGAATGTACAAATACCGGGTACAGTGCATTAGGGTGTATTGAATCATCGGTAGTAAAGAATCAGTTTTCTCAGTCCATACATGTATTAATTTAGATTGTTTTAACATTTTCCAGGCTTGAAGATCATATAAGCCTACATTTATGCAGCAGTGAAATGATTTGGTGCATTTTTCCATGCAAAATGTATCACTAAGTGCAACACCTCTCAGAAACAGGATTCTTTACCAGAAAATTAAGACTGATCGAATGAATTGTGTTTTTGAAACGAAAAACTCATACTATGTCGTCAAAATGAGATATGAACATTTGATGTTATGACAAATTTTAAAGACAATTGAATTGGGATTTTAAGGCACACCAACACATGAAAGGTTATATGGCGCCTAACAGGAATGAACATGCCAGCTAGGCTCATCCTCCATGTACATCGAGATAAAATATGGAGAACGGACCTAGAACCTTCTCACCCTGAACTGCAGAGTTGCTGCAAATTCTATTGTAGACACTCCCATTTACGCCGGAGCCATGTTATTGTTTTTCTGCCACTGTTCTAGTGATATGAGCGAAATGGCACCTGAAACAATGCAGGGGTCATGATGAAGACCTTAAATGAGCATGAACAAAAAATGATAAAATGAACATGAATTTGGGGGGATTCTACCCCTCTGCCTAAGAGTCAAAATCTAATCATCAAATAAGTTAGGCACTGCTATAGATACAATGAGATCATGTAAATATTGGTGCAAAATAACCTATTTTTCTTATTAAATAAATACTGAAAAGGTGATCCTTGGAAGCAACAAACACAAAAAACATTACAATTATAGCCTGAGCCTAATTATTATTATAGGACAATAATTTCAGAAATGTTGCTGTCATACAACTAAAATAGTAAATCTAAATCAGAAACTAAATGGAAGTTTTCCTTTCATTTTAAATTTAGACGTTTAACCAAATGGATGTATCACGAACGTGTATTAAACGTTCCTTATTGAAGGCCCAAATTTGGGATACAAACAGACTCGGGTATGAAAACGTACGAAACGTCAAGGGTACGAAAGAAACTTAATTCATGGGCGGTCACTCTTATCAACTAAAAACGTTCAGCATTAGATTTTGGTTATGTCGGCTCCAAATTTATCAAAACTTTACTCCATTCAAAGAGATATCTTCGAGAATCCATGTCAGTTTAGAAATTCGAAAGAATTGCTAGATTTTTTGCTATGTGAAGAGTTTCATTCAACCTCGACAACGCTGTCGTCTGACGTGAAACTGTCGTGGCTGTCAACGTGGAGAACCATTCTGGACGGACAGCAAAGAAGAGACTCTTTAAACCAGGAGAGCATTGGCCGACTTTTAAATTATGTGGTAATGCACAGACCTAATAATTGAGGATGTAACCCCCTCCTCCGCCACGAGAACTGAATACTCCTTATTTTAGAGACCGAGTACTGAGTACTGAATATCATAAAATGTAAATAAAGGTCTAATTTTGATAATCGAGCCTTCATTCAGGCTCTTAGGTGTTTTAGGTCATCATTCAAATTAGAGTTATTGCCCTTTGTAATTTTATACTTAGAATTTTTGTCCGGATACTATTTAGGTCATCATTCAAATTAGAGTTATTGCCCTTTGTAATTTTATACTTAGAATTTTTGTCCGGATACTATTTAGCTCCGGACAAAAATTCTAAGTATAAAATTACAAAGGGCAATAACTCTAATTTGAATGATGACCTAAAACACCTAAGAGCCTGAATGAAGGCTCGATTATCAAAATTAGACCTTTATTTACATTTTATGATTTTTTTGTACGTATGTTTGGTTTTAAAAGTATCCTCGACCTCTTAGTTTACGACCACTTAACGGCAGTTGGTTACATATCTCAGTAATACATTATATATTTGACATAATATGATGTTAGCTAAAATAAAATAATCAAACTGCAACAAAAACTACTGCGACTTTGATTACATTTTGTTTATTTTCCATCCGATAACATTTGTAAATGGATGACCTCAACTTGTTTGTTTCCAGGGAACGACATGTGTTCCCGATCACCTTATTTATTATAGCTTTTATCCCGAGATGCAGAATTTTCATACGGGCAATTTTATGCAAATTTGTTGACCTAAATTCACACTAGCTGGCAGCGTAGAAAAAAATTAAAAAATATCAACCATTTTTTAATTTAACAAGAAGAAACAAACCCGTACTTATAACAGCTTCGGCGACTGCTCGACTATTAAAACAGTGGCAGTTACTGGCCCTAGAATCAAGTTGGTTTCATTTCTAAATTCTATACAAGTCATATTCAAAAGGCCGTTTTTAAAATCTACGACCAACAAGATTGATTTATGGTGAGAAAGTAAATCACTAAATGTTGTAAAATAGAGAGATAAAAACGTTTCATTCCGGCTTGTAGCATGGTCACTGAAATTCTCTTTGTATTTGCACAGGGGTAAATCATTAATGATTTAATTGAAAATAACACCTGTCGGAATAAATGGTGTACGCTAACTACTAGATATTGGAAGTAGAGTATGGCAGACAGCTGAAATGGACATGCTACAAAACAAATAAAGTATATGGTCTATATATTATATTCATAACTTTCACATGACATCATGAAAATAATTTGACCAATCAGTGATCAATAAAATTTAATATAAATCATGGTCTAATATTTTCAGTTTTCATATAGAGATTGAGGATAAAGTCCGAGTAAACCCCTTTATTTTCACCTACTGAATATCTCGACCTACCGGAATTTGACCGGATGTGAAAGTTAATTATGAATAACTAATTTGTACATGTATGTCTCTGACACTTGACAAAATGTTTTAATCACTACTAAAAACCATGAATTTCAGGTATTTTGCTTATATGTTTCATGATGTAGTAATGGGAAGACCAGCATGGTTCCTTGATTTATAAAATAAAATGCTCAAATGTGAAGGTACAATGGTGTTATTTAGGGTACTATAGTGGTTGGACTATTATCTCAAGTACATAAGTGTATACACAAATGTACCCGGGGTACATTCGTGTAGTACCTTGTACAACATACATGTACCTTTTACGACACAGCCAAAATGTAACGTGACACCTTAACTTTTCCTTTTAACTCCTCTCTCAAAAATTCATTAATTTCATGAGAATACATTCAAAAGATTCAAAATGAATAGCAAAATTGGATTATACAATTTATTTTCAAAATTTAAAAATCATATAAAAAGCTGTTTAAAGTTAAACAATATCCTCATTTGATATTCAGCAATGCTTCCCTCATTTCCTTCTTTTGTTAAGGCTGGAATAAGGCCCAGCTGGGGGCATTTGTCGCACTCCCTGACTTTTTTGTTTTTGTACCAAATATATTTAGACATAACTATTTGTGTTAATTTCAGAAGGCCTATGTTATTCCAAGTGAGGATAAATACGTTGTTTATTCAGCACAGAAACTGTATGTGACGGTGATACAACATTTTAGCTTGGAGGTAAGATCATCTGCTAATAATCAGTGAAAAACAGGAATAATGACAGGAATAATGACAGGCACATCAGCTGTTTTAGATGGAGCATCATGTCACGCTGTCCCACCCTTTCTCATCATTAATTTCAAATGAACGATGTGTTCTTGCAGTAATAATTTATTTTAAGTTGGGTTTTACTGAAGCACTAATTTAAAAGATGTATGTGATCCATGAATGTTTTTGTCTTTTCGAAGAAAAAATGAGAGAAACATTGGGATCACTTTGTCCGTCATCTGGCTTCACACAAACTTGACATAGGTTATAACTTTTTAATTTCTTACTATTTATTCATCAAACTTTCAATATATGCATTTCATGACAATGGTCATGTGACCTTACTAATATACATGTATAAATGTCAAGGGCATATAGACAAGGTCTGTCATAGTTTCAGTTCGATAGTAACCCCTGAAGGAGACACATGTTCAATTATTTTCTTCTTATTTTTCAGGAGGGAATTGCATATATTGCTGAAGTTCTCGAAACTGTCTCTTGCTACAAGAAATTGTGCATTTTTCTGGAAATGTGTCGGGACCTCCTTTCCAAACGAAATTCAAACTGCTGTTCTTTCTTGCCTAAACTTGAAAGGTCACTTGTTCGTGTTGGCTATTTCTGTTTGACAAACATCTGTCAAGGTTCTGACAATCAGTGTTTATTTCAATTGTTTTCAGTGTATTTCAAGATTGCTAAATTGGCAAATCTGTATGACAACGAAGTTTCTCTTTGTTCTGTCCAAGAACTTTTGACAAATCATGGAAGAGTTTTAGTGGACATTTTATTGATGATGGAAAATATAGAATATTTTATCAAAAGAAAATTAATTAATTTTCTATATTATGCTTTAGTCAATCTTACTTCAAGTTGTCAAAATAATTCACTAAATGTTAGTATGTCTGAACTTGCCTTGTATGCTATGGCAAAGTTTGATACCGTTGATTTAAAAACAGTTTTTTTGGCATCGGGAAAACATTGTTTTACTGGAATTGAGATGTGTGATAGACAAGCAGGATTTGACAGTATCCACATACGAGAGTGGACATCATTGTGCCTGGCAATGACAGCTGTTATATGCAAAGGAAAACAAGGTAAAATGTAGTGTTGTTAATGATAAATATATTATTGAATTGAATGTTGTTTACTGGTCATCAATACAGTACATGTTATTTCGAACAGCCACAGCGAGAGGGTAAGGATACATAGGAATCGCGGAACCTGCCCTACCCTTACTACCGAATTGATTCCTATGTTTCTTTAATGTGCTTGGAGGATAGACTCCGATACACAAGACCATCTGATTTAGGTTCCCAGCCGAGGGACAGTGCTTAGGAAAAAGGGCCTTGCCCAATAACACACCAACGAAAGTCGGTGGCACTGGTGAGACTTGAACCCGGGTCCTCGGGTTTCGTTATCCCAAAGCACAAAAAAGAAAGAAAATCGAAACAATTTTTGGCAAATGTTTATTAATTCTGCAATTTATTTATACAGCATCGCAGAATCCAAAAAATTTCTTCCTTGAAAACTAACCCTATGTATGGTATATTGCAGATGCCAAAGTAAGAATGGCTCTGGAAATTCTGTATAAAGTGGATGCATGCATCCAAAACGAGCTTGTGGAGCAGACGAATCCTATAATGTTTCTATGGTTACCACGTGTATACAGTGACCAGGATGATACGTGGATAGAGGCCATGTTGCTGTTGATGGATATTGCACCCTGTGATAACTGCAGGTAATTGCTGTCTTTTATTTAAAGAAGAAATCCATGGATTCACATGTATGGCCTAACCAGGGCGGGACTTAAAATAAGAGCTAAACATTCCTTAAATATAGTTTTGTTAAATTTTTAATAACAAAAAATATCTGAGTTTACATTTTGCTGATATATGACATTTAAGTCAAAAAATGACATTGAATAAAAAAAAATCAAGAAAAAATCCAAAGATCAAACTTTTAACTAATTTTGAAACATCTAGTGTCTATAGTTGGTGAGAAAATGAAGTAAATGTAAAAATTACTAAGTTATCTGTCCTTTGCTTGGAGGGATCACATCCACATTTCCTATATCATGTGCTATGTATTACCCAAGATGCAACTTGAAAGGTCTAGCACATGCAGTTTGTGTGAAAGAGACCTAATAGCAAAACTTGAATGTTGACGCCACCATGAGACAAAAGCAACAAAGAGTTTGTGTATGTTAAAAACACGTTAAATAGCTTTTAAAGAAAACTTAATTCTATTCTATTTTATGATGATTTAAATGAAAAAAATATGCTTAAAGTAGCTATCCCGCCAACAACATTTTATATATATAACTTACATATTTTGAGAATCCAAACTATATCTATAGACACAATATAAACTGCTTTAACCAGCCAGTCCTAACCCCAAAACTGGAGCGTCAAATTAACCGTTACCAACTCATAATTCATTTTATGCATATTCAATCACAGGTTTTAAAAAAACAAACTTGAATGAAGCTATACTTTTAATCAGCACATATACATTACTATATGACCTGAACACCGGGCTAGAGTTTTGATAAATGGTTTTGTTGTGTAATTTTGCCGTTATTTGGAGGGTTAGTTTCTTTAAATTAGCCTAATATGAAAATCTTCCAATTTAAAAGGACACACAGAAATTTGGCTAAAACTCACAGCATCCAGTTAGTTTTCCTACATAACTTGTATTCTTGCAATCATTAATATTAATTATTAGAATAGTGCAGAGAAAATTGTTTTACATATACTTACTATATTAGGGTGGGGGTGGTGTTTGGCACAAATCATGCAGAACCTCAAGCACACTGTTATCTTATGTGAACGTTTTACTTCTGGTACATATTTTAAATTGTGTTTCACTGAACTCTGTACAGTACATTCTGTGGGTTAAGATACAATTTATGCCATATTTCAGTCAAGAATCTCCAGGCCATTGGAAAGTCCTGCACCACCTATACTTCCTGCAATTCATACAAACCACATGCTACGATCATCTTGTTGTCATTGACCTTTTGACCTCCCCAGAGACACGTTTCCTTGGTTACTTGACATGCTACCTGAAACACCTGCTAAACACATGGCAACAGTTCATAGAGAGTGTTGAACAGTTTGAGAGTACACTAAAATATGATTTAAATGCAGATGATAGCGTCGCTGATAACATTAAGAAAAGTGTAAATGCAGGGGATAGTGTCATTGATAACATGAAAACAATTGTTAACAGTGGTGAGCAGTTGGAAGGAACAACTCAGTTTGAACTGGATGCAGGGGATAGTGTTACCAATACAGCAAATAATTCTGTTTCAAAAAGTAAGAATTTGAATGAAAAATGTGTTGACAATGATCAACAATACAAAGAAACTTCTCAGTCAGAAAATAAGAATAATAACAAGCTATCAGAAGCAACTTCAGTTTCATCTGCAGGTACAAATAAAATGTTAAGTGTTCAGCCATTCGCAGGAATTAATTCTTCTAAGCCAAGTGGAATCCACAATGCCTGTGGTAATGAAGATAAGAGTCAAATTGAATACAACGAAACAAAAATTGAAATACACCATCTGTGTAATGCCAGTAGAGGTGAATCACTCGGAGTAAGCCAAACTGGGGCTCTAGCAATGATAATGGATACTTATACGGACAGTGAAGATGAAATGGAAACTGATGTTGAAGATATGGCAGAAGGTTGTAGTGATTTCAAAGTGGCTAAAGATGATAAGCACACAATGACAGATTATTTTGGTTTAAACGACAATGTTGCTACTGTGAATGAAGTAGCTAATGTCATTGCAGATGTTAATGACAAAGAAAATGGTCTTTTAACGGATGGTGATTGGTATATAAATAATGCAACCAAATGTGTAAAAGAAGATGCACATTGCAGTGATGTTATGGATGTAGGAGTCGATGTAGAACATGAATTAGAAGATGCCGATTTAGGGAAAGACATTTGTGATAGAGTCTTTGAAGCTGAGAGTGTATCAGACATTATAAGTGAAACAGACAATGATATAGATGATACCGAGTGTCAGGAAGATTCTGTAATGGACAAAGTTATGGGCATGCTGATCCGCGCAAGGTTAAAGCTGGGAAGATTGTGGAATTCTCAGGTTATGCAGTACAATCCAGAAGCTCTGCTGAAGCTGCTGGAGGCAGTAGAATACAAATATGAAGAGGCTGTATAGAGAATTAAAATAGGAAGAATGAGAATTATGTCAAAAACTTGTAGAAAATTAAACTTATAATATGTACCAATACACTCTTTGTAATATACCTTCCAAATTGTAATTTCTCTTCATGTGTGTTGTTATGCCTCAGGGGGCATATAGTTTTGCACTGTCCGGTAGTTTATTCGTCCATGAGACAGTCATGTCTCAGCCATAACTTTGAAAATACCAAAGGGTATTTCATGAAACTTCAAAACAAATGCTTATCTTAAAGAGAGTGTGTTTCACTCGTAAAACTCCGGTCCATACCTCAAAGGTCAAGGTCACACTTGGAGGACAAAGGTCAAATGAGTCAAATTTGTGTCTCAGCCATAGCTTTGAAAGAACTGAATGGAATTTCATGAAAGATTGCACAAATGTTAATCACATTTAGAGGGTAGTCCTGTAATGCTCATTCCTGTTGATGTCAAATGGTGCACACCACAGGAAATTGCATGTTTTGATTATTACTTTTTGTTTAATATTATAGGGGCGTCCGTGACCAAGTGGTAAGAGTTTCTGACTTGCAATCGTTTGCCGCTCACCGCTGTAGGTTCGATCCCTCAGGGGCCTAGGAATCTTTATGTGAGGAAGCTATCCAGCTGGCTTGCGGAACATTCTAGCCAGGTGCCCGCCCGTGCACGAAAAGTGCCCGGAGGGGCTCCTGGGGTCTTCCTCCACCAGTAGAAGCGGGAAAGTCGCCATATGACCTTAGCTGTTGGTACGACTATAAAATCCAATTAAATTCAATTCAATTAATATTATAATTATTTATGAAGAACTCTATGGAAAATTTTAGTGTTGTGTTTTTGAAGTGAGGCAGACATACATGTATACAAACATCTGAAATAAAGGCCCTCGATATACTATCGTGTGCAGACATTAATTTCCTATCCAACAATACCTTTTTTCCTATGATCCTTTGTGATTTCACTGAGATATCTTCAAAATGATGCTGTTTTTTCTGCAATCAGATACAATCGAGATATTGCGATAGAACTACTTCCGTCATAATGTTCTGCACTAATTAGTTCAATCGTGGTATCTTTATTGCATCAGATTGCCGAAAACAACAACAGAAATATCATTTTGGAATAACATTATTATTATTATTGATCCAAATGTAGTCCAGGCTGGTAACGACTTACGATCCCTGAATAACTATGACGAAGTGCAAACACAATATAAAAAGGTTTCTAGATTATTCAACTAGAAAGGTGATGGCCCTGGGCCTCTGAACCCTCGTGTCTCCTGCCATGTGCTTATTTCAACAAGTACAATCTAACTATAAAGGTTGAAGACAGGGGGTGCAATCTCTCATGAATGATGGAGCATAAACTTTTAGGGACACAACTCTGAATAAATGATCGCAATATTTTGCCAAGTTATGAGCTAGAAGATTACATGTAGGTTGCAATATAAAGTTTTAAGAAAAGGGGCATAACTCTAACAAAATGAAATTCAGAAGTATTGAACATGTCAATGACATTGAGTAAATGATAAGGAAGAACTACAAGTTTCATAATCATAGTCTAATATTTTGTCTTCTTGTGAGCTAGTATAGGTGTTAGGTTGCATGTTAATGTTTTATGAAAAAGTGCATAATTCTGCCAAAACGGAGTTATTGGACCTGTGTAATGACATTCCTTTGGGTATGGCGATTATCTGTGTGAAGTTTTATCAACATAGATCAAACAAGTTATGGTCATGGCTAGTTGTGGTGGACAACAACACAAAAAGGTCAGTGACCTTGGCCTATTGACCCCAAAATCAAGAGGTGTCTAACTCACATCAAAATAGAACTTCATAGCAACTATGCATTCATGGTCTTTTAAATGAACGGAAAATTTTCATAAAAAGGTCAGTGACCTTGACCTAAGACCACAAAATCATTAATGTTGATGTCTCGTCAAGATATGACTACATAGCAAATATAAAATCAGTTTATGTGACCGTTCTCTAAAGCTAAATTAGCTTGCAAGTTTTATGAAAAGGTCATAGTGAGCTTGCTCTTTGAATCACCACAGCCTAGTAGTAGAGCATCTGCCTCGCATGCTTGAGGTTATGGGTTCAATCCCAAGCTGGGCAGTACCAAGACTTCATAAAATGGTTCTAGCAGCTTCATTGCTTATTGCTCCGCGCATGAAGGGTAGTTCTGGTAATGGTCGGCCTAGTGTCGGTACGTGACAGTGAGGTATCAGGTCACAGGTCTATGACATGATATTCCAGTGTGGCAGCACTGTAACATTTGACCTACTGACCCCAAAATCATTAGGAAATCAATCCATGCACTGTTCTCTTTTAAATGTGAGTTATTAAAGAGTTATTTTTAAACACTGATGGTATTAAAAAATAAGTATTCAAACATGTTTCATACATATCAATTTATTAAAAATAGCATGTCATAAAGTGTAAAGGTCAATAATTTCACTAACATGTCACATACATAATTTCACATACTAGATCAGTAAATACAAAACATGGACGGATTTTAAACAAGAGGCCCAAGTGGGCCTGCGAACGCTCTACTGGTTAACATGACATAATAACAGAGTGAAAGTGACGTATTGATTCTGTCGATATAGTAATGCGAAACAATCAAGCAACTTTTTAAGATTGTTATCTGAAAAGTAGTACCAGAATATTTTTTTCTTTCTATCTGCCTTGATGCTCGACACTTTCTCCCATTTAAGGCAAGCCCTACATGTGGTCCCCAGCCACACATACACAACTCCGGTTTCATCCTAATCAGGAGTTATGGATAGGACACACCATCTACATCACCTTCACCAGTAACCTTGACCTTTAACAAAAGCTGCAGAATATGGTATGCAATACAAATGTCAATCTAACTTGAAATTTCAAAACGATTTATCGAAGTTATTTTTCAATAGCCAAGGGCAATAATATATTCATCAGTTTTGCTCATTCTCAAACTTGTCGAGAGATCTCATCACATCTGGTGAAAGTCCGTAATGTTCACACAAGGTGTTCAATGGACGACGACAGAAAACGCGAGATGGCATAAGCTCGAATAGAAGACCAGTAGAGCTAAACAGTTTAATTATCGAATATATAAAACATAAATCAGATCTTCAGTTTGTCTGTATAGTGTTTTACGTCATTTTCAACACATGTAAGGTTATATATGACGGTCAATTTTATGTGGTGGAGGCAGACCACTCACTTTTTCTGGGTAGAACCAGTACTGTACACCTCCCGCCATCCGTAAGAATCAACAGAAAAAGGTTGAAAACCGTGAGTTTCCAATGCAAGATTCACATTAACGTAACAAATAAATAGACAAATATACAGAAGCAACAACAAATATTAACCATCATCTCCCATAACCTGCAGTTACACATGCTATATGGTAATGCAGCTGTACCCACAACCACACAACAATGCTCCATATAACCAAGGCCAGATAAACAAACACATCTGATATAGCATTTACATTCCGACAATTTATTTAACAGCTCAAATGTAACAAAATATCCCACTTTGGAAATAGCATCACATCATGCAATTGGAATGCTTTTAGTAATAAAACTGTGGAAAGCAGTCCTCAAGGGATAGGTGGATCAATGATTTTTCCTGACAGGTAATTAACCCGTCTTGGGGATCAAGTGTTTAACTGACTACACACTTTGAAATAATCACGTACAATATTTGACATACAACAGAACAGATTAACTCAAGTTGAGATAAATTAGGTTTTACAGTGCACAAACACAAGTCGGCCATTTAAATCGAAATAAAAATATACAGAATGAACCTATTGTTTGGCACGCTAGTTTCAGCCAAAGTTTTTTCTGCAGTAGCTTGAGCAATTTAAATAATACGTACATCAATTACATATCACTAGAACTGGTATTTTTAGTGGTAAATAAAAATACGTTAGTTTTGAGAATTGGTTGAGAAATAAATATTTTACAGCCTAAATGATTTTTTGGTGGGGCTTTTCCGATGTAAATTCTTTGTTGGCGGGACAGCAGAAAATTAAGAAATTTCATATAACTTCAGTTAGCCTTCATATTTTGCTATAAAACTTTCAGGGTGTCTTAATTTATGAATATCCAACAATTTAAAACCATTTTTGGATAAACATTCTAAAAACCGATTTTGAAAAGCAAGGTATTTTTCTTTACCACTAGAAATGTCTGTTTCACTAATATACATTATTTAGGTACGAGATGTATTTTGTCTTAAAAGTCCAAAAAACCTTTGGCTGAAACAAGTGTCCCAAACAATACAACAGAATGAGTCACCTACAGTCACTGCAAATTATATTTGAACACTACATTCAGACTGGAGCCAAGATGGTTGTTTTCTGCCCCACTCGTGTATCATCCAAAAACTTGTAACCAGGGTCATGATGATGACCAAATTTACCGAGTTTTATGAAATGGAGACTACACCCACTCTACTCAGATAGGCATTGGCTCTATTCTTGGCCAGGAACATCACGGGCATAGTGTAACATTAAGTATGATTAAAACTGCAGAAAAATCAAACTGAAAGAAAAGGGAACACATTTGTGTGTACAATCACAATCCATGAAGCATATAGCACTAATGAAGTCTATTTTACCCCGACTGTATGGTATACTGGTAGATTAACCCTTAACCCGCTACATATATATAATGGATTGTTCTTTTTTTGAATTAAGACTATTCCCTTTATGTGACAAAGAGTTACTCTCAGACAGATCTGGGTTTACAATGGACGCAAAGGCTATTATAGATAGTCGTGCTTAGCGGGTTAAGGGTTAAATCATCCTTAATGTCAGATGAAGTTGTGTTGACACCTGCACATTTTGGTTTATAGTAATTTGGTTAAGTTTAGTATGAGTATGTTCCAGAAATTCCTACAAAATCCTATGCTGTATTCTAATACACGGATTTGGGTGCATATTTGCCTTTGTCATAGGCCTTAAAATGTGTAGTAACATGTTTCATTTTATCTTATAATATTCCATATTATTTACATACTCAAGACATTAACAAACACGGAACTCGAGGAACTTGCTTCCAGTATACAGTAGTTAGCACTACAGATTAGCAAAAACATTTGTGTAACGCTCAAAATTACAAATACCAACATTTTAGAGGTTGGCCTTGGATGTCCTTCTAACAATTTCTAAATTATCACAGAGTGTTTCATTTCTTTGTGTATAACAAAGTTGAAAAGTCTTTATCACATTCTTGTCCGATTTAGGATCATGAATTTTTCTGATGGTTCCAGGTAAAAAACACTCTGAAGCCATATTCGCCTTCGACAACAAAAGATGATGATCATGAGGATTAGGACGTAGATGAAGACTACAGCTGATGATTTATTCTATACCCTGAGACTTTGTCTGGCCTTATCCAGAATTTCTTTCTTTATCTTTGGATAGTTAGGGTGGCTGGCTAACACCTGTAAAAAGAAAGATTGGATTGTTAATTCTTTTGAACATTCTTTGTTATTTACAAAAGAGATTCTAAAAAGAAATCTTTTTTTGGTTCTATTTATCATTATATATGTTTATGATGCAAATATCATCAAAAATATTAATTCTGCAAGATAAACACTATATATTAAAGGGACAGCTGGCAATCTTGTTTTCTGTATATTAACTTGCATATTTTCATATCATTTATGATTATATGAATAGTTAAAGCAACTTTTTTTGTTGCATATTACTATATGTAGATATATTGCACCAATAGTACATTTAAACCAATG
The DNA here is from genome assembly GCA_037043455.1 of Cyrtodaria siliqua. Taxonomy (NCBI): domain Eukaryota; kingdom Metazoa; phylum Mollusca; class Bivalvia; order Adapedonta; family Hiatellidae; genus Cyrtodaria; species Cyrtodaria siliqua. The sequence continues at coordinate 7,248 of JAWPHD010023477.1, read as the reverse complement.
GTAGAATAACAAAGAGAACTTAAAAACTCCTAATACGTATAACATTGTATTTGATTATCTTTCAAGCATATTTTAAATCAAATTGTTACTGGATTAATAAATCAATTTATCACATAACTTACGGCGTGGGAGTGGAATAACACCATTTTATATTTTCGATATACCACTAGTTATATGCAAATAAGCCTAGCAAGCGCTGTCAAAAAAAAAATTGATAACGACTATGATCCAATTCCCACGGTTTATGTCGGTTTCGCAGTTAATGTTGGTTTCGCGTATTAAAGCGACAGTCAAAATGCAATAAAAGTCAATATGTGACATGTGATAAATAGAATCTAACATTCGTTCTCATTTATTATTGAATTTATTAAACTCGTTAGCAAAAAATAATATAATGCTCGGCAAGAGCCCCACATTATATCATTTTGTCAACTTGTTTAATAAATTCAATAATGAAGGAGTACGCATGTAAGATCCTCTATGTGTTCTTCTGCTGACTGATAATTACTTTAAGCTTTAAGATCAGAAAACTGATCTATTGAGGTCATTTGAAAGTTCTATCTATATGTGATAAAAGAATTTTGAGATACCTTAACACATACCTTTTTAGTTGATTGCCTTAATCTTGGTCTATCCTCCGAGCACGTTAAAGAACCATAGGAATCTATTCGATAATAAGAGTAGGGCACGGTTCCCAGATTCCTATGTATCCTTCCCCTCTCTCTGGGGCGGCTCTAAATAACCTATACTGTGTTGATGAGCCGTAAACAACATTCAATTCAATTCAATTATCTTCGACTGAGTCCAAGGATTGTAATGGCTTGAACAGTAGCCAGGGGGAGTTGATTTGTAAAATGGCATTTAATACTACTCAACTACACATGTACTTACATGGTGGCATATATCAACTATACATGTACTTACATGGTGGCATATATCAACTATACATGTACTTACATGGTGGCATATATCAACTATACATGTACTTACATGGTGGCATATATCAACTATACATGTACTTACATGGTGGCATATATCAACTATACATGTACTTACATGGTGGCATATATCAACTATACATGTACTTACATGGTGGCATATATCAACTATACATGTACTTACATGGTGGCATATATCAACTATACATGTACTTACATGGTGGCATATATCAACTATACATGTACTTACATGGTGGCATATATCAACTATACATGTACTTACATGGTGGCATATATCAACTATACATGTACTTACATGGTGGCATATATCAACTATACATGTACTTACATGGTGGCATATATCAACTATACATGTACTTACATGGTGGCATATATCAACTATACATGTACTTACATGGTGGCATATATCAACTATACATGTACTTACATGGTGGCATATATCAACTATACATGTACTTACATGGTGGCATATATCAACTATACATGTACTTACATGGTGGCATATATCAACTATACATGTACTTACATGGTGGCATATACCAACTATACATGTACTTACATGGTGGCATATATCAACTATACATGTACTTACATGGTGGCATATATCAACTATACATGTACTTACATGGTGGCATATATCAACTATACATGTACTTACATGGTGGCATATATCAACTATACATGTACTTACATGGTGGCATATATCTATTGCATCTACCATTCTCTTGGCCTTCATGTAGTTAAATGCTAGCTTGTAACCTGCCATGGACAAAAACACATTACTGTAAATTTTGCAAATTTATTACGGGCTATTCCATTAACACATACATGGGACCCCAGTAAGGAACTTTTGAAACTGAACACCCACCCATAGATGCAAAATTGAGCTTAAAGAACCATATATATTTGTTTTTAAAGGACCATCTACATATCATATTAAATACATTTTTAAATCTACCTACATGTGTATTGGTGTTTATAGAAGTCATGTTCTGATACAATACCTTCCTTACAATTGGAGATTTCTAAATTGTTTTATTGGAATTGAACAGTCACAAAATGAAAGTGCTTACCTATAACAGGGTTGTTTTTGTTCCCATATTTCCAAGCATTTTCATAGTTGAGGGCTGCATCTCTGTACGACTGTTCCTTCTCCATGATGAATCCACTGTATTCATACGCCTTACAGCATGACTGAAGAAGACAAACAAGTAATAAATACCCGTGTGTTTACAAGACATACAACATAAGATTCATAATCTCAACTTTCACAAGGAATTAATATAGAGATTATTTAACTGCTGGGATCGATTATAGGGAAATCCTTCACGAGATGATAGGTGTGTGCTTGTTCGCTGATTGTTTTCTGTATATTAACTTGCATATTTTCATATCATTTATGATTATATGAATAGTTAAAGCAACTTTTTTTTTGTTGCATATTACTGTATGTTGATATATTGCATCAATAGTACATTTAAACCAATGGCATCTAAGGAGATGAATTTACATAAGTTTTCATCGAAAGCTTGTTTTCAAATCCTGTTCATGTACCATTTAAACATTGTTCATCACATTTCTTGAATAAATACTGTTTAAACCAAACCAATGGCAGAATAATAAAGAGAACTTAAAAACTATTAATACGTATAACATTTTATTTAATTATCTTTCAAGCATATTTTAAATCAAATTGTTACTGGATTAATATAGTGCTGTCGCATTAGAATACTACACTGTGGACACATGATACCCATCCCGGTCACATTATACCGACACTGGACTGACAGTCCTAGAAAAACCTGAATATTCTGCCAAGTAAGGAAGCTGCTAGTACCCCCGTATGAACTCGGTTACGTCTCCACGAAAACCGACTATATAACTCTATAGCATCGTTGAGACACTGTGACATCGATAATTTGTCACAGTGTCTCAACGATGCTATATAGTTATATAGTCGGTTTTCTTGGAGACGCATTTTATGTATTGACCGAGTTCATACGGGGATGAGTACCATTTTTATGAAGTCTTGGGTATGACCTGGCTCGGCTGACATAACAGAGGTTTACCTATGTTCACAATGAATCGTGTATTATCTGGTATGTTTTAAATGTACTTTACCTTGTTATGTTGGAGACACCGTTTCAACAGTTCAGTCGCCATGTCATACTTTCCAGACTGTAAACGAAACAATATAAATAATTTAGCTATTAAATAACAGGTTTAACAAACAAGTAATACAGATTTAACAAAACCACAATTAATTACAAAGCAGCGAACAAAGTTACAGGTTTTTAAAACAGTTTTCAACCTGATAGTTCGGGCAGGCCGGTTAATAACCAAAATGTTTATTTCGGAAATGGTGTCGGCGATCAAGGCAAGATTTCCATTACGTTTCTTGGTGATTATCAAATATTTTGGTGATTAACAAGTTGACAATATGAAGGCAAATCTATTTATGTTTTTTGATAAAGGCCTAATTGAAATATAGAGAAGATTCATACAGATTTATTGAATTGATTCCCTATGAAAAACATTTAGAATAATTCATGCAATTGCATATCACCAACTTACCTGAATGAAAATATCAGCCAATAAGAGCCAAGATTTTTCCAAGTCTTCAGCATCCTAAAAGAGACAACACAGAATTTTATTTTGGTAGGAAACTGTAGTTTATCTGGGTGTTTCTTTGAATATAGGAAATTGCAGGTGTTACGTTTCATGTTATACATGTATGTTGTTCAGTCGGAATGGGCTGGACTCCAGACTAGAAATGATGCCATTTAAAATGATGTAACTTCCCCTTTAAGATATACTATAGTAAGCGGAACTCCTAATGTCCTCATATAACACATTTTTTAACTTTTATTTTCTTGTAATGTAATATTGCACAGAAACATTTGAACCATATTCCAACATTACTATACAACACTTATGTTTGATTTATTTTCGGACGACATATTTCAAGCTTGGTGCACGTTTTAAGTTTTGTTGCACATGCAACTTGAATTTTAGCTCACTTCTAACTTTCAAGAAATTCGAAATGCTTTACTATGGGGCGTTAGAAGTTCTGATTAGTATAGTATATGAAGCATACTGCTATAAATACATACATATTTTTATAAAAGTACCATTAAAAACATGCATTGGGAGAATATAAGTATCGACCATGTGTGTTGAGGAAGTCTCAGCTGAGCAATCAGCATCTCAGGCAGGGATATATCCATCAGCGTTAATGTCAGAGGTGTTTCAAGACAGGGCTACTGGCATTAATTTTACAAATTTAAGTTCTTGACATTTCAAGACAGGCTTGAATATAACCCTAATGTTACTGATGTTTCAAGACAGGTTTTATGGTATCCCTGGAGCTACTGACCTGCATAGTCCAATTGCTCTTGGAGCATCTCTTCAGTTGGTTCCTGGCTCGAGGTGTCTGTTTGAGAACCATGTAGGCTGCAGCCATACCGTACAGGGCACCGACATTCTCACGTGCCTGCAAATTAAGTATAAGTGTTGCCATATTTACCAACATGTATGCCAAACTAACTGTCGAAGTGTCTGTTTTCTATTAACACAATACTTTCAACGCATTTTTGTTAAATGTCAATTTTTAAAAGTCAGGGTGCTGCTCAAAAATGATGGCAACTTTATTAGCCTTTATTTCTTGAATGAAATGTGAAATGGATGTTGAAATAAAAAGATTTTAAACGAAATGAGATTAAAAGATTTAACTAAAACAAAATAGAAAGAAATCTACAAAATGCTTGTCAAAATTAATTGGCAAAAACATAAATTTAACTGATCTGACCATAAGGACTACATATCTGACAATTGGGAACTTGGATCTTACAATAAGGTCTCTACATATCTGACAAAAGGGTCTCTAAATATATGGCAATAAGGACTCTTAAGGGTCTGATACTAAGGACTCTCAGGATCTGACAAAAGGAATCTACAGACCTGACCATAAGGACTCAAATAATCAAACAAACTGAACCTTGGTTTGACAATAAGGACTCAAATAATCAAACAATTTTATCCTTGGATTTGACATGAAGGACTTTAAAGACCTGACAGATTTGAACCTTGGATTTGACAGTAAGGACTTTTTAAAAGGACCTGACTGATTTGAACCTTGGATTTAACATGGACTTTAAGGACCTGAACCTTGGATTTGACATGAAGGATTTTAAGGACCTGAATGATTTGAGCCTTGGATTTGACATGAAGGACTTTAAGGACCTGACTGATTTGAACCTTGGATTTGACAGTAAGGACTTTAAAAGAACCTGACTGATTGGAACCTTGGATTTGACATGGAGGACTTTAAGGACCTGACTGATATGAACCTTGGATTTGACATGCAGAACTTTAAGGACCTGACTGATTTGAACCTTGGATTTGACATGAAGGACCTGACCGATCTGAACCTTGGATTTGACAGTAAGGACTAGAAGGACCTGAAGGATTTTAATCTAAGATCTGACCTTTGCCACAAGGTTGTTAAATGACACAAATCAAGGTGACGTGCCCTGTCGTAAGTTAAAATGAATGTTTGTTGCAAGAAATTAACCCTTAACCCGCTAAGCACGACTATAATAGCCTTTGCGTCCACTGTAAACTCAGATCAGGGTTACAATGTCTGGCTGCTGATCAGTCTTTTCCCCCAAAACACCCCTTTGTCACATGAATGGAATGGTCTTAATTCAAAGAAAGAACAGATCATTATATATATAGCGGGTTAAGAGTTAAAATAAAAAAGGTAGAATGGGAGATTGAGATATAATGTGGGTTTAAAGCATGGATGTGAATTCTGGGTAAAAATAAAAAGATATACAGCAAATGAAAGCAGGGCCTCATCTGGGATTCGTAAATGGAGACAAATGAGACAAAATAATAAAAGTGGCGATAATAAAATGACTTTGTCGAATGTGATTGGCGAAAGAAATATCCAATGTCAGTCATGAATTTTGTGTATTACTATCCAATCTCGTCATATAATTTTCCCCTGTGTAATCGCCTAATAACTCTGCCAAAATTAGCACCTCTTATTTCCTAGTCAAGAAGGCAACACTTGTCCATGATGAGGTGTGAAATACACACATTTGGTTTCAATTAGTATACATTAGGCTTTACTTCTAACTAACAGGATAAAATAAACCAGTGATCAGTATAGCTGTAGATAAGATTTTGTACTTGTATACATGTGCAGTATTTATTTCGAAACTGAAACATTTCCAGATTAATAAGTTTTATTTTTATGTAAAAAATTGAGTAAAATAGTTTTTAAAATATAATTTTATGATTATAATTATTACTAACTGCTTTATTCATGAGCCACACTTCATTTAAAATACATAAAAATAATTTCGAAAAATTATATTCTATCTTTGAGCCAATTTTGGCTCCAATGTCTCCAATTTGGCTCCAACGTTTTTCATTTCGCGAAATTGGTTGCAAAAGGAAAAAAAAGGCCAGTGGCGGCCCTGGAAAGAATCAAAGCTTTGTCGAGGATTTGGGCTACATGAAGGGGTTTATATAAAAAAATCCAGATACATTTTCAAAAACAAATATGTTCAAGCGTGATGGAAAAACTGTCTATTAAATTGTAAATTTCCACGAGGACTCGTAGGATAGACCAGTATACAGAGATATTTGTATGTTGAGTATTTTATAAGTTGATTATGAGATACAAATGACAATAAACAGACAGAAACAATATGGTGTAAGTTGATAAGATCATTTGGTGTAATTTTAATTATCCCCAGGAATTGTGTTCTTGTAATAAAAAGCTTATCTTCTCTACTATCCGGTATAAATTGATATTTATCTTGGTCTAAATGTCATCTTGACAGACCTTATTACGACGTTATTATACACGTATTTGAAACAAGAACAAAGTTTACTTTTCTATAGGTAAATGATAAGGATTTCTCAAAGAATTAAGATCATAGTTACATTTTTTTAACTTAGGCCATCTGTAAAAATTGTTGGTTTGCTGTGCTCGACCTATTTACTAAAAAGAGTCCTACCTCAAACTTTTTATTGCAATTCGTTTTACTTTTTTTTTTTGGGTGCAATTTTAAGAATATTTTACCTTTAATTGTCTTTTGAGAAATGAAATATTCGCCTACCTACCTACCCACCTAAAACATTTTTGGTTGCAGCTCAGCAAACCAACAATTTTTTATGGACGGCCTTACTCAAAAAGACTGACTGTGATGTGGTCATGATGTCAATACAACTTTTTATGATGTTGACATCAATTAATAATTATAATAAAGCACAG
>JAWPHD010023476.1:0-22003 GCA_037043455.1 Cyrtodaria siliqua | reverse complement strand
GAATATAGGGCCACCGAGCAGGAATTTGTTACTCGAGTAAGTAAGAATTTGATAATTTCACACGAGTACACATTAGTTGGTCCCGCCTTAATTCCATTAAGCGATGGGAAAGCTTATATTAGCAGTATTTTATAACAGATATTTCGACAATAAACCTAGTTTAAAAACGTTTTTTAATGAAAAAGAAATGCGATAACCTGTTTAAAATTACATATTAAATGTTTTAATTTTACAGTGTGCAAACCTTTTAAGCCGAAATTACGGTTTCATTCCATACCCCAGCCAACCCCGTTTTCGTTTCATGGAGAAAGGGTTGGATGGAGAAAGAAAGTTAATACTCGGACCACGTAATGCGATAGTTACACTAATCATTTCATATTTGTTTAGCAAATAAACCATCTTATCTTAATATCCTCTTAACGTGGAAGATTGTATGTTTTTTTTTCTTCTTCTATTTCTTTTCTTAGGTGATGCTTAAAATTTATATAAAGTGAATGATTAATCTATACATTTTTCAATGGGGGGGGGGGGGGGGGGGGGGATATAACTTGTTTTCAAGGTAGATGATTAAGATTATTTTATTGATGCAGTGACTGACTTATCTATTCTTTTTTCTAGATGGATGTTTTATACAGACAGAATAAAATTACACAATCAGTATATAATGATACTGTTGTAACCGGATTCCAGTAAATATATAGCCTGTATCAGCCCTTGAATTGTCAATGTATTCCAGTAAGTACATACCATTATCATCCCATGAATTGTCACTGAATTCCAGTAACGACATACCAAATATCACCCAATGACTTGTCAATAGATTCCAGTAAGTACATACCATATATCGCTCCATGACATGTCACTGAATTACAGTAAGTTCATATCATGTATCAACACATGGCATGTCACTTATTCCAGTAAGTGCACATCCTGTATCACTCCATGACTTGTCACTGGATTCCAGTAATTACATACCATGTATCATCCCATGACTTGTCACTGGATTCCAGTAAGTATGAGACCACTGGTAGGAGTTTGAATCATTGTATGTCATGATTTGTTTTGTATTAGACCACTAGTGGGGGTGGGGAAGTATTCTATGTAATACGAGTAATATGCCTACCGTAATTTAGTGTGTATGTGACCATTAATATGAGTTTCAATAACTGTCTACGGTAATGTTTTATATATGAGGTTTTAATCATTGTCTAAAGTAATGTATTGTGGGACCGGTAGGATTTTTGTTCAATTGCGCAAATGAGACCACTGGTTGGATTTAATTTGAGTATTGTGTGTAAGTGTATTGGTTGGAGTTGTTATCATTTTCTACGCTTATTTATTGTGTATGGGTCCACTGCTGTTGTTTTTTTCGCTAAAAGTACAAGAGGGCTATTTTCATTATCTTGTCAGCTTCACTTCATTGTAAAACTAATAAAATACTGTTTTATTTAGAATACATAATTTTATGATGCCATACCTCACTTTATTGTGCGTTTTATTTATTTTTTATGCTAGATACGGTTGAATTCTTTATATGATATCATTATTCTATAGAATAGATTATTTCAGTGTCAACAACTTGGTTTGTGATTGTTAGATTTAATGTTGCTTTCATAATGTTTCTTATCTGAGTTATACAATATGACAATGCTAAACACTAAACTAAATATGTCGCCTAGGCGTTAAGTGCTGCGTATTGAGATATTTTGTTTATAGTCTACAGGATCAAATCGGTTTTAGCAAATAAACGGCACAAAATCTGTTGTAATTGGAATACCTTTGTTATCATCGTGTGTGTATGTGTGTGTCGTTCTAAGGTTTAATGTCCCTCCGACAACAAATACAGAACAAGCGCAATCCGGAGACACGTATCTTGAACGTAATAGTCACAATAGAGTCTGGACTGGCTTTGTTATCAACACATAGGTCTCCATATTTTATCTATACAACGGTTGACGTAATTTTCGACAGGAGGAAAGCCAATCTCTACCCAGAGTTGTCGTTCCTTGCATCCACATCTGTCATCGTTTGAGCAAATTATAAGAATCTTGTAAAACGATGGAAATGAAAATAATACTTGGTGACTTGGCTTTAAATAAAACATTTAACTTTAAAAACAAAAATAATAATAAAAAAGAAATGCGATAATTTAATGAATAAATACATACTTTGCTCAGATGTAAATTGCGGTAGAATAAGTTTTATACTTCAGCATTAAGGCATTCAAAACGCACACCACCACTGCGTTACCCAAAATATTACAGTACAGCGTTTGTGCTTACCATCACTTTTCAAAATAGGATAGCTCTAAAAAGCCTATCTTAAATTAAAGTACTAACCATAATACATCGAGAACGTCCAAAGGAAGCGGTCTATCTTTCGATTGTTTACCGCTCAGTCAGCATCGCCCTCGCCCTACCTCACTCCCCACCGTCGTGGGGACACCGTCGTTCCCCACGTATAATTAGTGGTGTCAGGTCACGATGGTGGTTTTCTGTTCGCCATTTTGATATTTTAGCTATGGTCATTTAACCGCTTGTCATGTGATCGCAAACTACTTTCTGAGACGTTGGAGGAAATATACTCATTTCACATGAGCTGCAACTGGATGAAAAACAGTCGTTGAAGAAATAATGTGCATTTCTATCAATAAGCATGTACCTAGCCAATATAATGTTTAACACATAGGCTAGGCTAGGTTTGAATGGTTTTTTCTTCTTCTATTCTTCCAAATACATATCATGTCAAAATAGCAAGCAAGCTTCGAAAAAGATACATTTCACAAGTAAAGATATCCATGTGAATACCTTAACGAAACACAATGTCTTCCAGCCATGAATTCTCTTTTTATCACATAACTTGTGGAAGCCATGATATATTAAATATAATACACTAGTGCAATATATACGCAAATGTAGACAGAGTCATAACTGGTTGTTTTGTTCCGTTCAGCTCGGTGTATCCTGGAATGGCCTAGTCGATTTCCGTAACCATTTAAAATACCGGATTACGGAAATTCACGAGGAAGATCCGTTGTTCGGTATCGTACAAAGAAAACCGAGCCAACATACGACGTCATCATAAGAAACGTACGATGTCATTATACAACAACAATGTATATAGGCAGCTACATTAATACATGTACTTTTTATTTTTGCATTTACCTAACATTCTGGCATATTCAATTTGAATTATTAAACTCGTTGGATAAACATGATATGATCGTTTAATCATATAATGTTATGCAACTCGATAAATACTCAAGGAAGGTCCTTTATTCATGCTATGTTGCATGTTGGGATTATGACCGCTTTTGAGGGAAACAAAACAATATCAATTGGTACTAAGAGTTACAATGTCAGATGCAACATGTACAACATAAAAAACAACAACAAAAAAGAAACATAATTATGTACATTTGCAGCCGTTTCGCTAAAATACATTTTTGGCTCCACCACTTTTGGATCATTTTATGTGAATCTTTATTATAAAGTTTTATTCATTGCGAATCTTTTTATTTTAGTGAACAAAATAATATTATACACAGATCAAACATATTTAACTTGAGACCCATTTTTTAAATCTTTAAATCGAGAAGAAAGAATAAATTTTATATTTTGTAATTTCAGGCAGGGAAGTGTGGTGGTTTTATTTTACATCAATGTGACCGTGAAAGCTGAAATTGAAACTGGTCAAGGCATAACAAGCAAAGAACCATTGGAGAGAGAAATTACCCCGATGCCTGTAAACACACTCATTGCCATCCTACAGAGCTCGGTCGTGGTAGAGACAGATTCCGTGTTTATGTTTGGTATGTACTAACCCTGCACTCATAAGTGTAATTTCTAGTGACAATATACTATGTCGATAGTGTCCACACATTTCTTTGAAATGTTCATATAACAATGTGTTTCAGAATAAAAAACAATACCCATTCTATACATGTTGTATTCTTTTTTTCTTTTTTTCATGTACAGAAGCAACAGGTGCTATCCCCACAGTTGCACCAACACAAACATATACTACTATAACTACTTTAAGTGACACATCAACTGAGATGTCAACTGCCACCACCAAAACAACAAATACTCCAATAACAACTAACAAAACTACTTCATCTCCTTCACCTATAAAACCAGAGGTTACAACAACAACTACATCTGCTTCAAGAAGCACCACAACTATTTCGACTACATCTACGCCAACTTCAAAACTGACTACTGCAGTACTCACAACGACACCAGTACAAATAACCAAGTCGACTACAGAATCTGCTCAAACTACATTGAAAACAACTCTACCCGAAACTACAATACCAACAACCAAGTCCACAACTGTAATTACAACAACAACTACAGAAACATTACAAACTACAGCTTCGTCGAGTATGTCAAGCACGCCAGGTACATGTCAGTCGGAGGAATTATGATGTCCAGAGACGGGTCACTGTATACCACAGTCATATCTGTGTGATGCTGATCTCTGCTGCGGATGAAGACGTAGCTCTGTGTCAATACTTGACAACGACCGAGGAAACAACTCGTGCAGGACAAACAACCGCACTAGGCCATACAAGAACACAGCCGTTAGGTATGTATCACGAATGTAATCTATTATTCATGACACAATATAACAAGGAACTTGATCCTACACCCTAAGCTGTTACAAAGTTGTAAAAGATAAAACATTGCCGTGATACCTTCTCGAAATAGTGATTATACAATGAATATCACACACAGGCACACATTTAATACATTATAGATTGTGCAGCAGACGAGTTCCAGTGTGTAGCAGACGGCACATGTATCTCTGACTAATGGAAATGTAACGACTATCAGGATTGTGAAGACAACTCCGATGAAGAGGGATGTAAAATAGGTGGTTATATATCTTATTACATGCATATAAATGCACTTATCTCGCAGGTAAAATTAATCATCAATTTGAACTTGGTGGTTTCACGTGGTATTAGCTTGACTCAATGTCAGATTCTTTCATCGTTTTTTAAATTAAGATCTGGTAACATTTATAATTTTCCAATTTACAAGTGGTCTAGGCGTGTTGCAGATGTTTTTGAACAACAGAATGCGCAAACGATGTGAGTAAACTGATATCACATACAGCGAATATAGCAAAAAGTGAATGTAAATGCTTCAAAACTTATCTTGCAGTACTACGGACTTATTTTACTTAAATCAACACATTGATTACTGAAAGACAAATAGTTTACAAAAGCAACAGTTTAGGTTCTTTACAATACAAGACATCTTTAACCCTATCTAAGTAGTGTTAACCGTTTTAACATCGTGTAAGCGGGTTTAGAATTATTGATATTTACGTATGTTGTTACGGTTATCTTCATTAATGACATATTGTTATGATGTGATAGACCGATGACAACTTAAGACAGTAAATGATACCTTGTTATAGTGATATGATAATGTGTGATAGTGCTATGATACTTCGTAATAGTAAATAATACCCTGTGATAGTGCTATGAATCCTTTGTGTGATAGTGCTATGATGCATTGTGTGATAGAGCTATATTACATTGTGTGATAGTGCTATGATAACGTGTGATATGCCATGAAACGTTGTAAAATTATATAATGCCTTTTGATAGTGCTATGATACTTTGCAATAGTAACTAATACCTTGTGACAGTGCTATGATACCTTGTGTGATAGTGCTATGATACATTGTGTGGTAGAATATATTACCTTGTGTAGTAGTGCTATCATGATACACTGTGTGGTTGTGCTATAATACATTGTGTGATATTATATTATATATTGTTATAGTGCAGTGATATATTTGTTACTGTGCTATATACATTGTGATAGTATATGGTACATTGTGATAGTGCTATGCTACCTTATGGTAGCGTTATATATTGTGTGAAAGTGCTATGATACCTTGTGATAAGGTTATGATATATTGCGAAATAGTGCTATGATACCTTGTGATATTGTTATGATATATTGTGTGATAGTGCTATGATACCAGGCTATAGCGTTATGATATATTTTGTGACAGTGCTATAGTACCTTGTAAAATTATGTGATATCTTGTGATAGTTATATTATACAATGTGACAGTGCTGAGACACATTGTGATAGTGCCGATTCAGTGTGATATGGATACCTTTTAATAGTGTGCTTATACCTTGTTCTAGTAAATATTGTAATTAATAATCTGTATTCCATCTTTTTTCTGAAAGTTGTACTTGTTTCATTTACCAGAATGTGTTGAGGGACAGTTCAGGTGTATAAAATACGCTGAGTGTATTGACGCTACCCTTCGTTGTGATGGCAACTATGACTGCCTTGACAAGACAGACGAATGGTTCCAGTGTGGAATTACTCAGTCTCCTTGGCAACCTTTAGGTATGGAAACTAGCTTACATTTGGGCCGGTGTTGAACTGAAAACCTGATGATACTGAAAACATGTTTTCCGTGATGCAAGTGGTAGGCTGTAAATAAATGGACAATTGACCTTAGGGGTGTGAAGAAAACACAACTGTTAACTGTTATGACGTTGTTTTTTTTATTCATATTATGAACTTTTTGAACACCAGAGAGTTTCATATATTATATATATGTGTGTTCATATATCTTCAGCATTTTTCAAAAAAATGCCATAGATTTTTGTGGAAAAATAGGATTATAACTAGAGAACTTGATCTAAAATCTCATGTGTCAGATCTGCAGTTATTTTCTATTATCCCTGTATTATATACATGTACAAAGTATCGTTAAAGTGATACAATAAACACATTGTTAAATACGCCATAAAAATACATAATTGTAGTATACACTCAGTACATTTGAAAACGCAACACTTGGTATTTTTTTTATTCTAGAGATGTTAAAGATGTTAAAGTTAAATGTGTTTTAACTGAACAAAGTAGAGCAAGTATTGTGCAACTGTTTTTCGCCATATGTTAACCTTTGGATCAATGGGACTTGTGCACTAACCTAAAATACAATCTTGATTTGAACAAAAAATCAGCGGACTAAACATAATCGAAAATACAAAATGATGCGTTTCTTTAATGTACTGAGTTCAAATGAAAGCGATGCCATTTAACCACACCGATTGTTATATAGACGTTCCTGATATTGTTTATACATCCCAAGGTGGTGATGCAAAATCTGTTTGTAACAGCACTTAAGGTAACGATTGCGCTAAAGGTAACAACCGCCGCTAAAGGTAACAACTTCCGCTAAAGGTAACAATCACCTCTTCCGCTAAAAGTAACAACGCTAACGCTAAAGGCAACAACTTTTCATCTCAACGCTAAAGGTAACAACTGTCTACGCTAAAGTTAACAATATGTGTTCAGCATCTACAGTTTCAATGAAAAAAATTAGTAAACAAATTCTTGTTAGTTACTGACGCACTTGATTCACTTCAAACCGTCATCCGCGCCATTAAGAGTGATTAATATAAGATATTAAGAGTAGGTTTTTCTTTGAAGGTAATATATTTACTTATTATATAGGCTTTTAACAAAAACGCGGGCATATTCTTATCTTTTGGTGTAAGGGGTACGGTATAGTATAGCAAATACAGTTTGTAAAAAAACACAAAAAAACACATAAATCATGGGTAAATAGAAAAAGAAAGGTTATCATACAGACTTGAATCAGTACTAACTCATCTTAGAAGCAGTTTACTGACATGTTAACCGATATGAAAAGGAAAACACGTCACCTTTACAGGGGAATACTTTCCGCAGACCAAACACGAAACTGCGTCTTCACACAAACCGTATCAATGTTTATAAGAATATACGAATGGCATTGATGGCATTTTGAAGCTGCATTTAAATATATAAATAAAATGAATGGGTTCGTAGTGTGGTAAACACTCGGAATTTAGATTTGGTCTTCGTTGTTTTACAATATATTTTAATTCATTTGCATTGATCACAACAATTAGGAATATTGCCAAACCAGTTTACTTTTAAATCTGTAAGAAAAACACATTTGGGATCTAAAACCGGTTCGGGTTATCACGTTGATTGATTTCTAAATGTAGGGTCTATACCTTAATTTATTTAAGTACTTATTTATACTATGACATATATATCTCTTTATTGGGTTTCACAAAAAGCATTATCTTATAGGCTACACAGGATGTTTTTCAGTAATGTAGAAAACATAAACTGAATCTGGTCATTTTCTAGTTCATCGATTAACCATAAGTACATACTTAGTCGCCTGACATGGAGGTCACTTTGTGGTAGAGTTTTTTCTCCTTTTTGTTACCTTTTAGTACGTGTAGGTTGTTACCTTTAGTCCCAAAAGTGTTAATTTGACTGCAGCTTGTTACCTTTAGAGCAGTTGTTACCTTTAGGGTTGCAACACGCTTGTAACAAATTAGTATACATCCGCGTCATTAGCAATGCTATCCGCGGAAACATTTAAGATCACAAAACCACAGGTGACAAATAATATATCCGTAGCCAGTTTATGGGTTGAGTAGGTTGCGTGTAATCAGAATGATGTCGGTGAAGTATATGAAGAATGTACGCAAATTATTTTGGATGTAATTGCTTAAAACATTATACAACTTTATACATTATTAAACAACGAATAAACAGCTGAACATTTACCAAAACTGATACGAACATATATTAACATATGGACAAACAATATAAGAATTAAATATGTTTGATGCTCTATCCATTAACTTCCTCATAAAGAAATTAGGACGTAATTGTGGTAATCAGAACAAAAAAGTGTGCTTGCAAAAAGTGTGCTTCTTAGAATGATGAAAGCAATAACCTTAATAATTGCATTCGGTATATATCGGATTGCAAGTATGGTGCAATTAAGTATTAACTTAATAGTATTGAGTTGCATGACAACTCTCACCTGACACAATGATATGGGCACTTATGAAATGTTAAACCATGTGAAATAGTTGGGAATCTGCACTATTATCTTCAACAATAAACACATAACTAAGATATTTGTTCCCTACAATAGATGAGGATATGGGAAAGTTGGGTTAGCAAATGAGACGACAGATGATTCTAGACCGAGTTTGATTTGCATATGTTTGGTATTTAAATATTTGCATATGCTTACAAAAAGCATATTACTTATAACAATAGTTCAAGTATAAGAAAGACAATTTAAAAACATTGCTTAAAATCAGAATAATCTTTACCCTAAGAGTCGTTATTACCGAAATGACTTTTGAGATTGCACAACGTGTACGTTTTGGGCAAGTTTTGGTCACCTGCGAACATACTGGTAATATTGTTTAGCAAACAAATATGAACAATGACAGATATACTCGATATATATATGTGGACACCATGTTGTATTAATGCGACATGACAACTTTGGAACATTTTTTCTTAAGAATGCGGGAGGTATACAGTATTGGTTCTTCCCAGGAAAAATGGGGTGATCTGCCTCTACACAAAACAATCGACCTTCATGTATGGTCTAACATGCGTTAAAATTGACGTAAAACACCATACAAACAGAAACAAAACCAATTAAAAAAGTATATCTGGACGGACTGACGTTCGTAGAGACACGAACCTCTGTCCTCTGTCATTGTATGAAGTTGTTTCATTGCAGTTCCATCAGTAGTTTTGAGTTATGCTCCGCACAAAGATTATAAGTATAACATTACAAAGGACAATAACTATAGTTTTACTGAGATATTGTTATGGTACTTGTGCTCTGCACTTCCTCTCATTGCCCTCTATCAATGTTTGACATTGCATTGCAGTCCCATAAGTAGTAGTTTTCATGTTATTCTCCGGACAACCATTGTAAGTATAAACTTACAAAGGGCAATAACTCTGATCTGAATGAGGTGCTGCCTCTTGTCTTCTTGCCCTCTATCATTGTATGAAGTTTAATTGCAGTCCCGTAAGTAGTTTTTGAGGACAGATGGACACGTTGTCCTATTTAGTGTGCATTATCAGAGATATATTAAATTGAATGTTATTTAATGGCTCATCAACACATTATACTATGGTATTTAGAGCCACCCATGATAGAGGAGAAGGATACAATGTCATAGGAATCCGGGACGCTGCCCTAATCTTACTCTCAATGAATACATGTTTATGGTTCTTGAACGTGTTCGGAGTATAGACTTCGATACACGGGACAGCCCGGTTTATGTTCCCATGGGCAATTATCATCCTTTTTTTTCATTTTTTTTCGTGCGTTATCCTGATCAAACTATGCAATGGATTCCTATAAAATTGGGAGAGGGGTGTTATGGGTGACAATATCCAGGTGTGAATCTAGGAATGAGTTGGAGGGCATGCCCACTAGAAAGTCATTGTTTCTAGTGCATTTTCTAAATATTTTATTTGTAAACTCGTTAGTTAAACTAAGGTGGACCCGTTGCGTGCCCTCTGAAATCCGGCAGGCATATGTTAAATTCATACTTGCATGCTTCTTTGTTTTGGTGGAGTGAGGGGGTGGGGGTGAAGACAGCACCGGATTCACCCTTGTTATCTGGGCGTAACCAAATTGTAAAATATGAATTGATTGTTGTTAGTGCTCTTCAGTACATTAAACGTTATTCGGAGATGCCTAAGAGAGAGGGGAATTACTAAAATACAAATGAATACGTGAGCTTTACCTACTCTTACTATTAAAGTCTTCTTATGGATTCCTATGGTTCTCTTACGTACTCTTACGGGAGGACCGCCCGGTTTACGTCCCTGTCCGACGGACGAGGAAAATGGAAAGTGTCTTGCCTAAGAACACGATGGGCGCCGGTTAGGCTTAAACCCGAGTCATCCGGTTTGCAAAGGTAGATAGTGGTACATGTATTTAAAATGAGTCCAGGCGCTGACTTATGTGTGGCTGGATGATATTAATAGGCGAAAATATGTCTTCGCGAGTGACAGACAACTTGTTATACATCTCGCTGCTCTCGGCATTATTTTGGCTTTTGCAGCACCATTTCGCCATGTTATCATAATATTGTTTGTAAAAAAGAGTATGATAATGGACCTTTGGAAAGGGCCGAAAACGACACATACGAAATATTGCAGTCTCGGTTTGATTAAGTCTGTTCATGAGCGGTAGTGAAATATGCTAGCTACCGCTCACGCCCTCTAGCCCCGGGTTGAGCAGAACTCAATATTAATAAAATCAATAGTACAAAATTTTAACCATCCCGAAGATGGCATTCATATTGCGGTGGACATGGAGTTTATTGCTTCCCCATGTCGTACGGCGTATGGTCCCAGTATCTAATAAAATTAAATGCCCCGAAGAGCGAAATAAACATAATGGAATTTAGTTGGGAGCAGCAGCTATGAAGCCTGCATATCACAAGTAACAGTCAAAAGACTGAATTAAAAAGCAGAAAGATACGTGGGGCTTCGTTTCGCGTCGCTTGCTACAATATACGCACAATAATGTTCAGGGCCTCGCTTCGTGCAAAGCTGACGGTAGCGAACAACCTTTACTAGTTAAATTGACGATTTGCCAATTTCTCCACCAATTTACTTTGAATAACATGTACAGTCCGTTTAGCAGGTTTCTATCACGATTAATATGGAAAGCTCTATTATTAAGCAAATAATTGTTGATATATCACCACTATGTTCAATGTACGATACATTTTAATACAAATAACTTCGACATCGTTATCTTCATGACGCAGCGTCGACACAGACATCGTTTTCGAAGGGTATTGTGGTCAATAAAACAAGAATACTGAAATAATATTCCGATGACCAGGATATTTCATTTTATATTACGATAGGAAATTAAATTCTCTAAAACATATTTAAAATGTGAAGTTTTTTATCGAGCCAATTAAAAGATAAAGTAAAGTTTATATCAATTGGTGGGGAAAAAAATCGCGTAGATATAGGTAGTGCCTCTTTAAATGCTACTTTTCCTGTTGGATTTTTATATCTACTTTTATCGATTTTTATATCTACTTTTATCGATTTTTATATCTATTTTTAGTGCAATTTATATATTAGGTGAGAATGTTTATGTTTATATTTATTTAAAAAAAATTCTCTTTCATATGAGTTCCTCTATTGTCTTAGTATATCAGCATATCGCAATATCCTATTACTATTATACAATTATGGACTTTTCAGCTGTTATACATGATGTGATATGCACAAAAAAAATCATTATTGACCGAGGCGATAGCCGAGGTCAATAATGATTTTTTGGTACATATCAACATCATGTATAACAGCTGAAAAGTCCATAACTGTTTTATTATATAACCCTCAATTTACAATTATATAAAACAGGTCAATATCAAAAAAACAATTATATAAAACAGGTCAATATCAAAAAAACAGGTCAATATCAAAAAAACAGGTCAATATCGCTAGATATTTTTTCTAAAAAATTACTTTTTAGCCAATGAAAACGCGTCTATTTATAGGTTATATAATAATTCAATATATGCATATTCATGAAGGAAGATGAAGGAAGATTACAGAAGCCCACTTTAATTTCTAATATATCATATGTTTAATACTGCTGTTATTGTCATTAATTGTCATTAATTGTGAAGGTTTAAATTATCTTTATTTTATTATTAAAATCATATGATTATGATCGCATTATTGTCAATTTGTTGTTACGTGTCATCTAAACTAACATGAACCTCAACAGCAGTAGCATCAACAACAACACACTCATCAACAACAAAACATATATATTTTTTAAACGAACAAAAGAAGTACAACCCACGAGTTCATGTGTATATGGAGATTATTTTACTGCTGGGATCTATTATAGGGAAATCTTTCACGAGATCATAGGCGTGCGGTTCTTTTCACGAACGAGCGTAAGGGAGTGAGTGAAAAAAACAACACACGCCTACCATCGAGTGAAGGATTTCCATATCGATTACAACAGTTAAATAATCTATTTATTACATTTTTAATCAGATTATTATGATTTTAACCTGAATTATTCGCTTTATTTAGCGTTTTCGGCGGATGACGTCGACGTCACCAACACGTCATTTACGTCATAACTCAGCGTCAAAGTTAGTTAGTTATTTTTGTGTTCGGAGTTTATTATTAATATTTAGCGATTATGATTATTCTTTCACTGAGAAATCCCAATCTTTCACCCACAGAAATGTAATAATCATGTTTATTTAAGTTCATTGTCTTTAAAAAACGACACTTCTATTTGCTCCAGTTGTTATTTTGTTACTTTTCCTGAATCAAACAATACGAAAACACCTTTAAAGAAACTAACCGTCCAAATAAAGGCACAATTACACTACAAACCCGTTTATCAAAACTCTAGCCAAATGTTCAGGTTATATATTAATGTATTTGTGCTGATTAAACCTATATGATTATTCATGGGTTCTTAAAACATCCGTGATTGAATATGAGTAAAATGAATAAATTGGTAACTGTTAATTTGACGCTCCAGTTTTGGGGTTTGGTCTGGCTGGTTAAAGCCACTTACATTGTGTCCATAGGGTTTGGATTCTCAAAATAGGTGAATTAAAAAAGTTATACCTCGTTGTAAGTAGGTTTAGAAACGGCGTACATATTTTATAAAATTTGGCTGTTGTTGGCGAGATAGCTACTTTAAAACTTGAACACTATCACAAGCGTTCCATCACCATATGAGACAAGTATCATGATAAAGCAATACCAATGGCATTATGTTTACCCACATAATAGTTTAAGAAACAATAATAAAATAACTCATCGCTAGCTGTACAGGTGGCAGACCAAGACAGTTTAAGTGATAGTGAGTCTCCTGTAAACAGTTTTTTGCTTGTTATCGTTACTGCCTCTAAACCAATAATTGTATAAATGAAATTTCTCAAAGACCAATTAGTATAAAAGGTGATAAGGAGCAAATATAGGACAATACCTGAAAGGAATGATTCATATTGGGTTACATGTTTGAGTTTTGTGGAAAAGGGTTAACATTGTGGTTGCTTCCGTTATGTGTCATTATGTATTATACAATTATGGACTTTTCAGCTGTTATACATGATGTGATATGCACCAAAAAAATCATTATTGACCGAGGCGATAGCCGAGGTCAATAATGATTTTTTGGTACATATCAACATCATGTATAACAGCTGAAAAGTCCATAACTGTTTAATTATATAACCCTCAATTTACAATTATATAAAACAGGTCAATATCAAAAAAACAATTATATTAAACAGGTCAATATCAAAAAAACAGGTCAATATCAAAAAAACAGGTCAATATCGCTAGATATTTTTTCTAAAAAATTACTTTTTAGCCAATGAAAACGCGTCTATTTATAGGTTATATAATAATTGCATTTACTTCCCTTGTGTGGAATGCCGCTATTTGTTCTGACAACATGTTCTGTTATTATCTGTGTTTCCGTCTGATGCATTCATTTACCGATTACTGGCGTGGCGGCAGCGATGATTTGAACTTTCTCAAGCGAGGTGCATAAACTTTACGTGCGAAAACCAGGTTTTGAAAGGTAAATGGACAATTCCAAACCGAAGGAAAGACGGGGCAGCTTGAACAATAGCTGTTTAAAATACTTTTGGAGTCTCTGTAGACTTATTTCAGACAGCAATATATATAGGACTATGACGGGTATTCGTGCTCCAAAGCAGTGGTCGTTATCAAAACAAGAAACAATCACATCTGTTGAGGCTTGGAGACACAATTTACAATATACGCTATCGTTAGACCCACATTTTGCAGCATTTCACGTTGATGGCTTTGTCCGGCAAAATAAGACAAATGCTACGCCCTTGCTAGGTTTAGAAGACGACGGTGATGGGATCCCTGAAGCATAGACGTACTGCTGCTCAAACATCTACACATTTGGAGTTAGTGCTAACTATAGCCCAGTCAAATTGCTGACTATTGCCCAGTCATAACCCGAAATACAATTGTGAAAAACTCTACATTTATAAACAGTATTTGGCAGTATATGCGCTTACACTACAGTTTTCAATCAACCGGTGCACATTTTCTTGACTTCAACAACATTAAGTTAGAACCTAGAGAAAGACCTCTGTCAAAAGAATGAACAGCTTCGTCATCGATAATCTCTTAAAACATGATGGACAAATTCGTCACTATGTCGATCTTCCAGATTCAGATGAAGAGTTATCTCCTTCTCTAGAAGATGTTATTGTTTTAACTTGGCTGAGACTAAATGATAGAAATTTACCATCTTTAGTCAAACAACGATATGGTACAGACTGCGGTCCCAAACGCTGGCATCGTTGAAACCAGAAATATCACAGGCTCTCGATAGTCTCCTGGATGAAGTTCTCTTGTCTGAAGGTTGCGGTACACTAATTGCTTTCCCATAGGCCACAATGCAAGCTTTTCCGAAGATAAAAAAAAATAAACATACAAATGCAAAAAGATGTGTCTTGTTTTCAAAGTAAGTCCAAGTCCAATGTGCTGAAAGTTAAAATTCAGCATGTTCCCTTTCCGTGGGGGCCGCCATATTTTTTACATGCAAAACCGCAGTAAATATTTACCTGTTTTTGAGTGGGGGTTAATCTCACAATTTCATGTTTAAAAAATACATTTGGTAAAAATAAATGCTCTCATTTTAATAAATGTTATTTATTAATTAATTAACAACTCTGAAAATGTATTTTGAAACATTTATCTGCCATGTTTTAATTTGTGTGACCTTTCACTTCTGGCTGAGGTCACTCCTGGAAAGGGGCGGGGCCAAGTCCATGCTATATTTAGGATACCGCAGCCTGAAGAGTCTAAAGTTTTGCGTACAGCGTTTAGGTCATCAAACCTTACAAAGACCGTCAACAATATGTACCCAAAGCACAATACGTACCCATACGTACCCAAACGTATACCAATCTGCCCCTTGTATAAGGAATCAGGTCGAGGTAACTTTCAACATTTCCTGTACGTTCTTATCCGAGGAGGACAGGCAATATCTATCCAAAGTTCGCCAAACAGTCAACCAAGATGGTGAATATGATCTGAATTTAACCAATGATGCATTCATAAATGCTCAGGAATCAACTGATGATAAACACTCTACCCACAATCATCGTGCTATCTCCTCTTGTCGTGTCAGTACCAAACAGCAAAACAGCAAATTATCATAGGTGGCACTGACATCGTACACTAAGGTCCCATGCGACCAGAGTCACCAGAAAAAAGAGAGCGACGAACCCAGACATTCGTTTAAGAGCTAGTACATCATCAACTGTAGTATGGCCAGGGAACTACATTGAATTGGACACTCCTTCTGATATGGATCCCATGAGATTGTTGCTATCGAATCACGTTATGATCAGGGGAAAATAATGAGGAATTGGCCCCGTTCTCAAATCATAGAATCAGTTGGCGGAAAACTTCGTATTGTTAATGACTCATCTGAGCCACAAGGTCTCCACAAGCATGAACACTTCTGCCAAGTATGTTACCACATAATTTATGTATAAGGCACCTAGTTCTAACGATCACATTATCAAGAAAAAGCGGTGATAAACCTCCGATTAGTGTATACTACACGGACACTGTAAAGGTCGATCCGGACAACATACTGCCTATCAAAACCCAAACTAAATTTCAAACTCTGCTTCAAAAGTACGATAGTGTATTTTATTATTCTATAGTAGGTTACAATGGTGCAGTAGGTCCATTTGAAGCGACGGTAACCATGGGTCCTGTACATCCACCTCAGAGTTTATACGAGAAGTGCCATGGGTATGCCTGGTTCCGAAACTGCTCTCGAAGAAATGATGTGTCGAGTTTTAGGTGATCACTTACAAGACGGCACAGTAGCAAAATTAGCAAACGACTTGTATTGCGCTGGAAGCACTTTAGATGAACTATTATCCATTTGGGAACGTTTCAAACGTTTGACCTACGTCTGTCACCAACAAAAACAGTTATCTGTCCCCGGTCCAAAGTGCTCCCAGTTGATATCTCCCCTAGATGAGGCTGTTGCTGATTGCAAGTCACAAGAGAAAATATTGTGGAATGATGCATTGCATCAACTGTTTTCTGCTGCATAGAAATCCCGTGCGACTCACAAATCTATTCTGCTTCCACAGGCATCTGACCAATTATGGATACTGACTGATGGTTCTGTCGCAAATGGCCTGTATTTTTGTAACGATGCAAGTTACCCGTGACGGTAAGTTATCAGTTGCCGGCTTCTTCAGTGCGAAGTTAAGAAAACATCAGGTAACTTGGTTACCATGTTAAATAGATGCGTTAAGCATAAGTTGCCTCGGTCAAACATTTCAGTCCATTCATTATCCAATCACAACATCAGGCATGCTTACTTACTGACAGTAAACCGTGCGTACAAGCTATCGAAAAACTATGTAGTGGAGAGTTTTCTGCTAGTCCTAAAGTGACATCGTTTTTATCCACCGTAAGTAAATACTAAGTGAGTGTTAATAATATATACCCTAAAGAACTTCAACATAACAAAGCTAATAGTTCTGATACTAACGCTTCTTTTCTCGATTTACATCTGGTGAAATAATTACCAAATACATGACAAGAGAGATGATTTTAATTTTGATATGGTTAATTATCCACATTTAGATGGGGATGTTCCCTGAGTAACTTCCTATGAGGTCTATGTGTCTCAACTTATTCGTTTTTCTAGAGCTTGTACTCGAGTTGAGGACTTTAATATTCGTAATATTTGCTACTCCATCAGGGCTACCGTTACCATAAACTTCGTAAAACCTTTGCAAAATGTTATTATCGTACCCTTGATCTTCTTTTCAAATATAAAAGTAAGTTAAGAACTCTTCTGCGCCAAGGACTATCACAACCTGACATTTCTTAATTGGTGAGGTGATTTACAAACTTCGTAAGATCCTTGGTCATGCTCGCTTTCATACTATCTTTGTTAAACTTGTTAAAAAGTTTATCAAATGAGGTTATAATCCTATCATTTTGCAACGCACGGTTTTACAGCCACTATGCTCTCCTCTTTAATTGTGCGATGACCGGATAAGCTGTGGACCCTATGACGTCTACCTAAAGCCCAAAAGGACGGTGATGTTTGATGTTTGTCTGCAATCTTGTTTTGTCGCGCCCTCAATGGTTTGTTCTCTTGTTGCTCTGGCTTCTACCAAGTCACTGAGTTACTTCTTTGTGGCTTTCTAGGCTATAGCTGTTTTGTATTTATATATTCACGAGCATCTTTGTGTTTATTTATATTGCCTATTATTGCTGCCTTGTTTGTTAGAGAATAGTGCATGGCAAGGATTAATTTATTTACACTGTCCCGTTTTATTGGGATGACAGTAAGGTTAGTGTGAGGTTTGGTGCACCTTAGCACCTGGTTTAAACCCCAAGCGGCCTAATTTTCCTCTGACCGTTCCAAGGCGGTAGCCCTATTGTCAACCCTTGTGTGTTTGTGATGTCTTATTTGGCCTGTTATTTATCTTTAAAGTTGTTCTTTATTTCTGTGTGTGTTTGTGGTTGACTATCGTCCTTGAATGCTACCTTTCCTGTTCGATTTGTATATCTAATTTTAGCCATCTTGCCGGCTCTGCAAACGTTCCCTCCGACATCACGAGCAGTAATTCTCCAGAATGCAATGAACCACAATTTCAAATGTGTTCTTTTATACTGAAACAAAGGATTCTGTCGTACGATCTGTACACGTACAGGACATCTTAGACACCATGGCTCGCCTTCCCTTCACTACCAGATCCGCTTGTGTAGATCATGCATACAGTCCGACTGTCCAGATCTTCGCCGTGCACACGCGCATCTTAAACAAGGAACTCGACCATCAAAGAAACTTACTAACATTAAAGACGAAAAACGATATGATATCAATTTTTCATTCAATCTTCTAATTGTTCGCCACAGAGATCCACGTGTGCCATCCACCGAGCTGATTATAGTTCCTCGCTCTGTGTTAGATGGATTAGTGATAGCCCTTGACAAAAAGTTGAAGCATCCTTCTAAACACCAGCTTCAACTTGATGAAACGTCATTTCTATGCGCTTGGTATGACCAAAGCTATCGATCGTGGGTCTGAATCGTGCCATACATGTATGTCTTTGAACAGGTTTCCCGACACTTTAATTAAACAATCGTCGGAGGACACTACAGAAATAGTAGTTGTGTCATTTGCTGCAGATGTACTCAAACGCAATAGACAATTAGTACTCGTACTTTCGAGAAACTGTGTCTTCCTTTACCACGGCCTGTAATATTGAGAAGCAAGAGACACTCCGTGACGCATTAACACGTTTGTGTGTGGGTCTACACTCACTAGATGGTCCCCACGCCGTCATCAGGGTTGATCCGGCTCCTGGATTTGTAACTTTACAGAATGCTGATATTCTTAAGGAACTCCGCATCTCTATTGAAATAGGTCGTGTCAAAATCTTTAACAAAAGCCTAGTTGTTGAAAAAGCCATTAGTGAACTTGAAGATAAACTCATGCGCAAGAACCTGGAGGATGTCCAGTTTCACAATTAGGACTTGCAGTTGCCATCGCTCGGCTAAATTCGCGCATACGTAGTAAACTATCCGCTCGTGAGTTATGGACACAAATAAGCCAATTCACACATGCTCAACTCCCTATTGCTGACACTGATGTTATATTACATCAACAACAACAACAGTCTACAAATCATGCATACAGCGAACAATCCAAACACAAAAGTGGGAAATACTTACAGCCACACCAAATAAGGGTTGGTGATTTACTATACCTCTATCGGGATAGGAACAAGTCACAAGCTCGTAATAGATACCTTGTAGATTACATTGGCAACGAATGGTGTTCTGGTAATCAGTTGCGTTCCCCGTCTTACGAAGTCAAACATGTGGTGTGCTATCGCTTTCCAAATGAAATTTCTTCGTCACATCCGATGTTTCGAAGTTTTGAAGACAATGACAGTGATAGTGATGAATTGACCATGTCGAATAAAAAAACTCCACCTGTGGAAATATCATCGGTTCTTACAAACCCATCAAATAATATCGATCCGCAGACCAGCAATAAACAGGATGAGTATCCTATTCTTATTGGAGTAACGGACAATGGCTCTGATATGCTGTCTATCGATGATTCTGAAGCGTCCACAATCAGTAACACCGAAACTCCGCTTGAACAATATTGGCCAACGCGTAATCGCAAGCCTCCACACGTAATTAGAGGACTATGTGATGTGAACACATTCAATTTACATGCTAATATTGTTCTATTGTGTTCAATTATACCGTGCTAGTAGTAGGCAAAATAAAAACATACATGATCCAATTCCCACGGTTTATGTCGGTTTTGCATGGTAAAGCGACAGGCAAAATGCACTAAATATATGAGTTATGTGATAAATAAAATCTAACATACGTTCTCTCGCATTATATCATTTTGCCAACTCGTTTAATAAATTCAATAATGAATCATGTAAGACCCTCTATTTGCAGTTACTTCCCTTGTGTGGAATTCCGCCATTTGTTCTAACAACATGTTGGTGTTTTCGTCTGATGCATTCCTTTCCCGATTTCTGGCGTGGTGGCAGCGAGGATTGGAACTTTCGCAAGCTAGGTGCATAAACTTTACGTACGAAAACCAGATTTTGAAAGGTAAATATGCAATTCTGATTGCTCGGGCAAAGACATCTTTTGTAGAATATGGCACACCTGAAGCAAAATTAAAAACTGCGATATATACTGTAGCATATGCAAATAAAAAGTATGAAAGGAGATATTTGGAAATCGTCGAACACAATAAATATACAAAATAGTTCAGTCTCGGTTTGATTGAGACTGTTCATGAAAGGTAGTGAAACGTGCTTGCTACCGTACACGCAATTTAGCCCCGGGTTGTGGTTTGAATAAATGGTAAGGAATAACTGCATACTGTTTGATAGAAATATTGATGAATAAACACTATTTATATGATTCTCTGTTACCCTGCTATAATTTTGTAAACTACCGAACGAGTATGAAACATATCATTAACTTTTCAGAAAGACAACCTCCTTCAAAAGATATTATCAGTGCAAGAATTAATCGGAATATAAAATTATATCGAACAATAACATGCAATAGAATGGTGTGAAATGCAGGTAGCAACACATAGTAATTTAAATTAAGTCAACGTATATATACGTAACATAAACCAGCTGAGGGATAACAACCTTAAACACTATTTATACAAAAGTATGTATCTCTTACTGTCCTTGATGTGGATAATATACTTTATAAGATCAGTTAAACGTCGATGTATAGGACGATGAACATCGTGAAAAGATAGCGTTCATTTTAATGTATTTGGACTAAGATCTGCCTGACTCCGACTCTACTTGAGCATATGATCTTTAAATACTCATATATGATCTTCAGTGATATATTATTTACATGTATCGTTGCATAATTCGTATGTTCTCATTTGCTTTGTTTTTATCCGGTTAAATTTGATTATAACTGTGTGAACCTGATATCGATTTTGGGTTGTGTAAAAGGCTGAACTATTACCGTCTACTTTCACGTTTTGTTTCTCGTAATTGTCCACATGTATTTATTAAAACAAACAATTAATATTCCATAACATATTATTGAATCATTCATCTGATAGCATAATATAGGTATAGCACAATCGCCATTTGTGAAAAATAACTCAAAAGTTTGACTCTTGGGACATTGGAACAATTTTGATAGATTAGGATAATTATGAAGATTATTTTTGTAAAACATCTGTAAAATTATGTACATTGCCGTTGATTCTTGAGATGAAGAATGTTCCACTGTTTAGGGTGAATCATAGAAATACTCATTATGGGATACACTCGTAGCAAATAAAGAACACAAATATAACGTAGCAAACTCGTGTCGTTGCCTGAGAGATAATGTAAGATGCAACACCTCTCACGCACTTTAAGCGGTTTTCTACTTTAAATGCACACATAATGGGTTCAATGATCTCAAAGCACCTGCAAGTAAAAGCGCTACATACTGATTTCTAACAAGGGGATATTTTTTACGACAGTCACAGAGCACTACCCTCAAAC
>JAWPHD010023475.1:0-22007 GCA_037043455.1 Cyrtodaria siliqua | reverse complement strand
ACTCGCAAACAAAAAAAATCACAAAAGACAGTATGCGACACCACAAACACAAAAGGAGTGACAATAGGGGTACCGTCTTGGAACGGTCTGTGACAATAGGGGTACCGCCTTGGAACGGTCAGTTACAATAGGTGTACCGCCTTGGAACGGTGAGTGACAATAGGGGTACCGTCTTGGAACGGTCAGTGACAATAGGGGGGTACCATCTTGGAACGGTGAGTGATAATAGGGGTACCGTCTTGGAACGGTCAGTGATAATAGGGGGTACCGTCTTGGAACGGTGAGTGACAATAGGGGTACCGTCTTGGAACGGTCAGTGACAATAGGGGGTACCGTCTTGGAACGGTGAGTGACAATATGGGTACCGTCTTGGAACGGTGAGTGACAATAGGGGGTACCGTCTTGGAACGGTGAGTGACAATAGGGGTACCGTCTTGGAACGGTCAGTGACAATAGGGGGTACCGTCTTTGAACGGTGAGTGATAATAGGGGTACCGTCTTGGAACGGTCAGTGACAATAGGGGTACCGTCTTGGAACGGTCTGTGACAATAGGGGTACCGTCTTGGAACGGTCAGTGATAATAGGGGTACCGGCTTGGAACGGTGAGTGACAATAGGGGTACCGTTTTGGAACGGTGAGTGAGAAAAGGGGTACAGCCTTGGAACGGTGAGTGACAATGGGGGTACCGTCTTGGAACGGTGAGTGACAATAGGGGTACCACCTTGGAACGGTCAGTGATAATAGGGGTACCGGCTTGGAACGGTTAGTGACAATAGGGGTACCACATTGGAACGGTCAGTGACAATAGGGGTACCACATTCGAACGGTCAGTGACAATAGGGGTACCACATTGGAACGGTCAGTGATAATAGGACTACCGCCTTGGAACGGTCAGTGGTAATAGGGGTACCGCCTTGGAACGTTCAGTGACAATAGGGCGGTCAGTGACAATAGGGGGTACCGCCTTGGAACGGTCAGTGACAATAGGGTACCGTCTTGGAACGGTCAGTGACAATAGGGGCACCGCCTTGGAACGGTCAGTGACAATACGGGTACCACCTTGGAACGATCAGTGACAATAGGGGTACCACCTTGGAACGGTCAGTGACAATGGAGGTACCGCCTTGGAACGGTCAGTGACAAAAGGGGTACCGCCTTAGAACGGTCAGTGACTATGGAGGTACCGCCTTGGAACGGTCAGTGACAAAAGGGGTACCGCCTTAGAACGGTCAGTGACTATGGAGGTACCGCCTTGGAACGGTCAGTGACAATAGGGTACCATCTTGGAACGGTCAGTGACAATAGGGGTACCGTCTTGGAACGGTAGGTGACAAAAAGGCCGGTGAGAGTTTAAACCAGTGTCTATGATGCAACAATCTCACTCGTACCCTATTAGAAACTATTTACTTTTATAAAATAGATGAAAAACAGCTTAAAATGTTTTTTGCTAACCTTAAAGCAATAAAATATACTGAAATAAAAAGAAGCGCATAATCAAAAAATTGCGTCTACTACACTATTATAGAGACCTAATTCCACGTAATATTCCAGATATATCTCAACGTGTTTTGTACAAAAAGGGGCTACAACGAATTACAGAAAGGACAACTATGTTATGTAGTAGACCTTTTAATCAAAGTATACTTTGTTACACGAAATTCATAAATGTTGAAGTTTCGCTTGAAGTCAGGGCATTTCAGTATTGTGTTTAATGTTAAGAGATTGCAACGTTTAAAGCCTAAGTTTGCTCACCTGCTTGAGCCAAATGCGTATTCTGTCGATAATGAAACTTTAAAAGGGTAACCATTGGTGTGTTCGGTGCTGTTTAAACCTTTTTTTCCTAAAGCACAGGTCTAATGTCGCCCTGTACCATGTACCCCTGTACCATTCCGTTAGCAGTAGCATATTAAACATACAAAATATAGCGGAAATACCCATTGTGCGTTTCTTTTCAGTATAGAAATTTACTTACTCTTTGGATGTTTGCCAATGTGCTTCACAATTTTCACGCCGTGGTGGCCGCCAAGTTGATGTCCAAATAGTTTTTCTGTAACATTTAAAGTTAAATAAAACTAATATATTAGAACAAATGTAATATATTGAAATAGTTAAGTATAATTATTTGTATTAAACCATTTCTAAATATAGGTATATAAATACATATTTATTCCAATTGATACTTGTAAGGAGGAGATGATTCGTTTATGCAAGGAAATATTTTGGATTCATAGATTAAAAACCATGCAGCCATATGGTCTAAATTCGAAAATATTATATGAAATATGAACACCCTTTTCAATTAGGGATATCGTTTTTCCTATTATTATTATCATTCTTCTTATTATTATTTATTGTTGTTGTTTTGTATTTTATTTTTGTTGCTGTTGTTTTATAGATATAGGTATAAAAGACGAACAGAAAAACGTAGCATTTACAGAACATGGTCAACCAAAAAACAAGTTGATTTGTTGGGGTCTTTTTAAAAAGAACATTATGAAAAAAATCCGTTTGGGTAGGCATTGATATAGTATACAGTAATCATACAACATAGT
The DNA here is from genome assembly GCA_037043455.1 of Cyrtodaria siliqua. Classification (NCBI taxonomy): domain Eukaryota; kingdom Metazoa; phylum Mollusca; class Bivalvia; order Adapedonta; family Hiatellidae; genus Cyrtodaria; species Cyrtodaria siliqua. Next base: position 19,454 of record JAWPHD010023475.1, on the reverse strand, counting down.
ATAAAGTATACAGTAATCATTCAACATACATTTAATTGGTAATAAATAAATAATAAAAGTGTAACACTTACGGCCATGGTGGAAACCTTTCTGAGGGAAGGGTCTTTTTTGGGAATATATCGGTTGAAAGTCTGAAATATGTACACAATATATATAACAAGCGAAGCCAAAAAAACATATATTGGAAATCCCAGTGTGGGCGTGTACATGGCGTTGTGGCTGTTGAATGGGGCAACATGTACCGTTATATTTGTATTTAAACATATTGCGTAAAAGGCATGAAAACACATATACATGTAGTGTGTGTGTATGTGTGTGTAACTCTAAGGAGTATATGCCTGAATAGCCATCAGATAATCCCCGGTACAGTAGGGTACAATGGAGTGTGGACTTGATCTAGTTGTGGTGTGTAGAGGTGTCTATGTGGTGATCTGCGTGGTTTCTCTTGTAGATGTGTAGATGGTTTGTCGCTTCCGCTCTGTGTAGTTGTCGCTGGGGCGGTGAGTGTTGCCGCTGGTGTTGCCGCTGGTTCCTATATCCACTAAGTGTGATGAGATCGACATCCACTACGTGGAGTTGACAGTTATGAGTATATATACCCATACTACTGTATCGATAGCATTCGGTGCAGTCGTTAATGTTTATTTAGTATCCCACTTTTATGTTTGTTCATATGTATATAATCTCAATTTTATGTTTATTAATTTTTCTTTTCACTTCTGAATTCGTCCAATTTAATTTCGTTGAGACTTCTAATATAATACAAACTGGGGTGTTGTTGTGGGGTATCCATCATCGCACCATTACCAAATATATGTGACCGTAAGACTGGTCACGATCATGTATATCTTTCAGATTTCCCAAATACGGACTGAACGCATTCGCAACATCTCGTACACTGCTTCGCAGCATGACTCGAATGTAATACGCAGGTTTCCATCTTGGTTACGTCATACTAGCGTGACGCGCGTCAGATACCCGCCAAAACGAATTTGCGTTCAAAATCAAAGTTATCTTCGACATTTTGCAATGTCATTTAGCCGATTGCTCCATCTATGGTTTATTTACGTGAAAGCAGTAATAAAACCTTCATTTGTATTTAAATAACAAACATGCAACGCAAATCATACATCAACACATGTGGCAAGCGGCCATAATGTTTATGTAACAACCACAGGGGGTCGGCACGGTGTTTGGATGGTGTTTAAATGGTTTGGTATAGAGTCCTAAAACCCCAAATATCGAAAACCCATATTACTAAGTATACATATTAACAAGGGGTCCGGCTCCCAAAATGCCATTCTGTGCAGAGAACATGTATAACTGGCCAGAAAATAAAGGATTAACATGATAATCCATTCACCTAGGGCTCTATTTCAAGCTATAAAACGTGTGTATCTAAAAATCATATTCATTTATTCATAACATGTACCACCTTTTGACACCAGGCAACCGAAACGACTAATTTACACCAAAATATCTAAGTAGGAAGAGATCGCGTAACACCACGCCACCTCATTAAAACGAGCTTCCCGAGAAGGCAGCATGCAAAAACGCTTCAGCCGATTGAAAACAAACATGAAATGTTTCACAAACCTTTGTGCTTCAACTCGTGAAAGTCCAACTGTTCTATAGCGAGTCATTTTTTTATTTTAGCGAACGAATTCCCAAGGCCACTGCCATATTGTTGTTGTTGTTATTTAGACTAGATCATCTAGACGTTTATTCATTTTCTTCACAAATGAACAAACGTCTAGATGATATAGTATAGAAAACAACAACAACAGCAATATGGTAGTCACCGTAGAAATTCGTTTGTGACAATCAAAAAATGTCTCGCTATAGAGCAGTTAGACTTTCACGAGTTGAAGCACAAAGGTTTGTGAAACATTTTATGTTTGTTTTCAATCGGCTGAAGCGTTTTTGCATGCTGCCTTCTCGGGAAGCTCGTTTTAGCGAGGTGGCGTGGTGTTACGCGATCTCTTCCTACTTAGATATTTTGGTGTAAATTAGTCGTTTCGGTTGTCTGGTGTCAAAAGGTGGGACATGTTATGAACAAATGAATATGATTTTTAGATACACGCGTCTTATAGCTTGAAATAGAGCCCTATGTGAATGGATTATCATGCTAATCCTTTATTTTCTGGCCAGTTATACATGTTCTCTGCACAGAATGGCATTTTGGGAGCCGGACCCCTTGTTAATATGTATACTTAGTAATATGGGTTTTCGATATTTGGGGTTTTAGGACTCTATACCAAACCATTTAAACACCATCCCAACACCGTGCCGACCCCCTGTGGTAGCAACAGCTTAGCAACAGTGCACTATTTTCTGTGCCGTTGCCTTCCGGCTAACAGAATGTGAAGATTTTGAACATACCGAAGGGCCGTGATACACACGAGGCGGGATCCCGATGAATGACAGGATTGGCCGAGCGTTCACGATTGGGACTGAACGTTGTATAATCACGACATGTAAGTAATTCATAACAGTTTATGTTAGCGATATGAAACTGTCAACAACGATATAGATGTCATACTTACCGAGGTTGGGAAGTGTCTGTGATTTTATTACTGTCAATCATTGGACGGTTTCATGATCACCTTATTGCGTTTATATTCAAAATAACAATTAGTTTATACTTAGCTAAAGCTTGATAGAAAGCAATACAAGGACAAATATAGTAGTCAATATGTCGCAAATCTAACCACTACATCGAGTTGGAAATATGCAACCTGACCGGGCTTGAACCCGCAATTCTCAGAGTACCATTCCGCTGTTCTACCAATTATACTACGCGATTAGACAGTTTTAGATACATCGAAGACCATGACATGCTCGTTGTCAAGTTAAGATGGCAAAATGCAACAAATAAATACAGACAAGGGAGTCAAGCAAAACTTTTCCGAATGGTTTACTTACTGTGAGATTCTGTGTAAACTGCAAGAAAAAGAAACACAATATTAATATTGATAACCTGCTACACATAATATAATGCGGCAATAATGAAAAAAATAACTAAACACGATTAGGATTAGGATAACTACATTACTGTTTTGGGTTTTAAATGACTGATTGCTCTTTCATCAACAATTGTGGTGTCATTTTGTAAACAGATCTATGAAAAGGTGGTGTGATGGACCTATTGTGTGTTGTTGTTGTGGGTTTTTTTAAATGTTATTCGTTATTGAAACATAAATCTGTCATTGAATAGTTATCAAGATAAACTTATAATGAATTATGACCAAAAACCGTCCCCTGTCTGACACACAAAGCGCATAATTATTGCCGAGTAATTCATCGTAATTAACCCTCCGCATGTGTCATGCAGTGTATGTGTACTATTAGTAATATAAACGACTGGACAATATCGGCCAAAGACGGCCTGACACAATTACGACTGCATGATGAGCATTATTGTTTCCATATAGTTATTATGATAATGAAGAATCTCGAAGCGTAGATCATAATTCAGGTTTATGGAACGGCCATAAATGACAATCGTTCCCGGTAATACGAACGTATCTGGAGTTTCCGGGTTATACCATATGTAATAAAAATACAACTTACATGTACTGCGATTGTATTTGTGTTTATATCGAAATCTTTTTGTTTTATTTCTTAACAAAATATAATATATCGCTTTTAGAGAATACCTGATATCTAAAACAAATATCTTAAAAATCGATGGAGTAATCAGTATAAACGACCATATCTGTGCTATAGTATGATCCTTAAAAGAGTTTATTTTATACAAAAGGCCTTAGGCCCATGAGTACACAGGTGCTTATTTGACAATATACAAATATATTAATAGGTGGTGATACAGTTTGGTATTATCTGTATCTATTTTATTATATGTTAATATGAATGATTGACACATATTGTCAAAATATTAACTTGTGTTTAATAAAATACAATCGAAGTGCATTTATTAGTTAGAGAGTGGATCGAAATGCATTTATTAGTTAGAGAGTGGAGTATAGCTATTGCCACTTGTGTGGAGGAACTAAAGTTTCATTATTGACAGAGTACGCGTTTGGCTCAAGCATGTGAGCAAACTTAGGATGCAAAATTGTGCAAACTCGTTACGTTAAATACAGTACTGAACTGACTCAATTTTTCAAAGAGGGACTTCAACATGTTATAACGTGTACGGTCTATAGCGGAAATTCCTGTGTCGAGTTTCTTTTTCTTTTCAGTATAAGTGTACAATACCGACTGAAAACAAACAATTTGGAAACGGAGTCGGGTTATACAAACAAAATATGGAACATTCACCAACAAAGAAATGGAATGATGTACTGAAAAGTCCACTCTCTTCGCGCGCTATAGTATATCAAAATGCGCGCAGTAATAAATAAACAGTAAAGAAAAGCTTACTTCGAACCCGGACGATTTTACGGGTTTTCGCGACCTATTTTCAATCCACGTGGTCCCACATCCTGAATAAGTTAGGCGTTTTCGTAATAAAAAAAATAAGTAAATAAAAAATAAAATAAAAAAAAAAAAAACAGCTCTAGTACAAAAAACCAAAGTAAATGGGTCGGGAGGAGGGTGGATCTCGGTTTACATTATGTGCTCGCATTACTTGTTCGTTTTTGTATGCATGTGTTAGATGTAGCAAGCTGGATGCTGAAAATATGGTGTATTAAGATGTTCTCCTGTCAAAAATGAAACCAAATAAAACTGAATTTCCAAGTGTCATGACAACAATATATAGTTCTATTTGTGTATTTGTTTAATACTTTTGAATTACTCTATAGAAGCTGAATTACGCCACTGTGTGTATACTTAACAAGGTTTAGGCAAGTTAAATAAAATTCACTTCCTGTAAGCCGGTGTTAAATACGTCACAACATTGATATAAGTAAAACATTTAAAATAGTTGTGGCTACAAATTTTAAGTCTTGAATTCGTAACATACGCATATGTTAAAAATGTCAACCAAAGATGGAAAACTGGTTGAAGCAGAGAGATAAAATCACATTTGATTCACTGATTCGATGCACGAGTATCTAAATGTTTCGGGTTTTGAAGTAACAAAATATGTTAATTACAAGCAATGCAGAGACAAACAGCCAAAGATAATAACTAGTAATTCTGTAAGTGTACACAAAAAAAGACAATACATTTTGACACAAACAATGCATTTTGACAACCAAATTGGATTTTTAATGGTCAAATTTCCAGGCGGACGATGTCAATAACCAGGATAAAAGCAAACAAGGAACACGTTTCAGTCGATGTTAGGCAATGCAAGGAACCTGATATTTTTAGCATAATAACAGAATGACGAAAGAAAGACAACATCTAAATAAATTGTCCATCCAACACGCATTAAAAGGCAATAACTGTTGTTTTGCTTTGTTGAGATATGTTTTCTGTCTAGAATCAACCGATTTAAAACCGAATCATCCGATTTAAAACCGAATCGATGAATGTTTTAAACAAGTTTCATTTAAGTGTTTCAATTACTAAATATTTTAACATACGGCAGTCCTTCTCCGGAGGGGCTAAAAATCTTTCTTTTTTTCTCTCGACTACAGACAGTGTGTGATTCATAGTTTGTTTTATTAAATTATAAAATGTTGGCTGCACTGCAGTGAACATTTATATTCGCTTATCGCTTTTGCACATTCTAATGTTGTTTTATTATCAAATATCGTTCATATATGTACACGTGTTTATTATAACAATAATTCAAACTTAGCACAAAGAAAATAAGCTGCAGAAACAAGACGCTAATTCACTGGCCATCTGATGGCACCGTGTACATGTGTGACGTCAACAGATCCAAACTTCATGTCATGTGTTATCTATACGCTATAATTTGACAAAAATGTGAACATTCCTAAAATAATGTTAAACGCATACAGCTTAATACTCACCAATAGCGCTAGCTAGAAACAATAAAAGTCCGCCAATGTTCGCCATATTGTATCTCGATATATGATTCTTAATAAAAGTCCCCCTTTACCACCCGATGAAAGATTCACTATGGTCACTACATTGGCAATCGGAATGTGGTAAGGTCCCGTCTTATACCACGTGTTTGTAGCACGTGACTTGGCCGAATTGACTAATGACAAGAGTGTGGTGGGCATGACGGTTTACGGAGAAACGAAGTTGATAAGTGAGCTGGTGACATTTTATTGTCTTTGGTATGAGAATGAATATATTTGCTGTACATGCAGAGATGTGGTAATATATATACATGTCGGTGTTTTATAGATATACGGTGACACATATCGAGATGGTATGATCATACGTAAATACCAATCTTCTTTTGTCTTGTTTTATCGCGAAGGGTGTTTAGCCTTACAGCTATTGATGCGCATCTCGGGCTGCATGCCGTGTCATCTGATAGTTATGTCACACGTCTTTCATTTGTCTGATCGGTCGAAATCCGGGTATATTTCAAATAGTCATGGCCAAGATATAAAACACGTTATGATGATTGTACGAAGTAGTGGCTTAACATTCTAGAATAGACATAAAAGTGGTAATAATTGTGTACAGTGATGCAGTGTAATCAATATACCAACAATAGAAGCTGAAATTTAGAACTAATGTACCCAAACCAGACTGCCTATCGACCCCAAACAATGACATTTCCAGCCAAGAAGTTCAAGCGGATGCAGATTGGTCAATATGTGGCGAACAGACGATGAGATACAGAGGTTGTACCAGTTAATGGACTGGGGCGATCTGGAGGTATTACGGGTGTCATTATACAGAGGTTGTACCAATGAATGGACTGGGGCGATCTGGAGGTATTACGGGTGTCATTATACAGAGGTTGTACCAATGAATGGACTGGGGCGATCTGGAGGTATTACGGGTGTCATTATACAGAGGTTGTACCAATGAATGGACTGGGGCGATCTGGAGGTATTACGGGTGTCATTATACAGAGGTTGTACCAATGAATGAACTGGGGCGATCTGGAGGTATTACGGGTGTCATTATACAGAGGTTGTACCAATGAATGGACTGGGGCGATCTGGAGGTATTACGGGTGTCATTATACAGAGGTTGTACCAATGAATGGACTGGGGCGATCTGGAGGTATTACGGGTGTCATTATACAGAGGTTGTACCAATGAATGGACTGGGGCGATCTGGAGGTATTACGGGTGTCATTATACAGAGGTTGTACCAATGAATGGACTGGGGCGATCTGGAGGTATTACAGGTGTCATTATACAGAGGTTGTACCAATGAATGGACTGGGGCGATCTGGAGGTATTACGGGTGTCATTATACAGAGGTTGTACCAATGAATGGACTGGGGCGATCTGGAGGTATTACGGGTGTCATTATACAGAGGTTGTACCAATGAATGAACTGGGGCGATCTGGAGGTATTACGGGTGTCATTATACAGAGGTTGTACCAATGAATGGACTGGGGCGATCTGGAGGTATTACGGGTGTCATTATACAGAGGTTGTACCAATGAATGGACTGGGGCGATCTGGAGGTATTACGGGTGTCATTATACAGAGGTTGTACCAATGAATGGACTGGGGCGATCTGGAGGTATTACGGGTGTCATTATACAGAGGTTGTACCAATGAATGGACTGGGGCGATCTGGAGGTATTACGGGTGTCATTATACAGAGGTTGTACCAATGAATGGACTGGGGCGATCTGGAGGTATTACGAGTGTCATTATACAGAGGTTGTACCAATGAATGGACTGGGGCGATCTGGAGGTATTACGGGTGTCATTATACAGAGGTTGTACCAATGAATGGACTGGGGCGATCTGGAGATATTACGGGTGTCAGTATACAGAGGTTGTACCAATGAATGGACTGGGGCGATCTGGAGATATTACGGGTGTCAGTATGCAGAGGTTGTACCAGTTAATGGACATGGGCGATCTGGAGGTATTATGGTTGTCAGTACAAATCCGAACGAAACCACCATAATGTGTTTCTGTTTGATATGCACTAAACTATATACCGTGATCCGTCATCTGCACTAAACTAGGGCCCGTGATCCGTCATCTGCACTAAACTAGGGCCCGTGATCCGTACGATTAAATTTTTGTTAATGGAAAACCAGACGACTGGGCTAGTTTTTGTTGTACAACTCGGTTAGTTTTTGCTGAACAATCGGAAATGTTAATGCATCTGATGCTTTAGAGTTCTTACAAATTCTTGTTTTGTGATCAAACTACACTTTATTTGAATTATGCTTACAAGTATTAGCCATATAATTGCCTTTTTTTAAATTAATATTTATGATTTAGCAAAAAAAAAAAAACAGCCCAGTCGTCGGGTTTTCCTGACCGAACATTTTCATAAAAAAAGCAAGTTATAAGGGTTTTCATTTGTAGTTGAATTGATAACAATCACTCATCCAGATCGACTTCAGTCCCTTTAGCATGAAATGAATCGTATTTCGAAAACAGTAACTCCCAGTCTAGCATACTAGAATTGGCTTTATCATGGCATGTCGATGAAAGGAGCATACTGCTGCAGTTGTGGTATTCTCCCATCAACAAAAGCTGAGATGCAGAACGTGTACCCCAAACTATGTATATGTATATACATCAAACTTACTATCTGCTTGAATTATGAATGTTGTATTTTCTGATAACCCAGAAATTATATGGAGCATGTTAATGACAGACGTCAGCTTCATGTTAATGTTAACAAAACAAAAATAATTATATTTAGAAAAGCTGGACTTTTACCCAGAAATCTTGTTTTCCTGTTCAATAACTCTCCAGTTGAAATCGTTAAATCTTTGGCCTATCTTGGCATTGTCTTTAGTCAAGGTGGATCCTTTAATGAAACACAATTAAGTTTAGCTGGTAAAGCACAGAAAGCAATATTTAAGTTAAACAAATGTTTAATGAAATTTACAGATATTTCTGTGTCACACAGATTAGATTTATTTGATAAACTTGTGTTACCCATTTTATGTTATGGCTCCGAAGTTTGGGGATTTCAAAGTTCAGATAATATTGAGAGAATACACACTATTTATTGTAAAAATGTTTTACGTGTTATAAACGTTCTACTCAAAATGACTTTGTATATGGTATTCTTGGCAGATTTAGTCTTAAGGATATTAGATATATTAGAATAATTAAATTTTGGTTGAAAATTGTTTACACTAATGACCAAAAGTATTGTAAACTTATATATAATATGGTTAAATTTATACCCAAATAAAGTATCTTGGGTTACACGTGTACAAAATTTATTATCAAGGTTAGGGTTTCAGGATGTTTGGCTCCAACAAAATGTTGGCAATAAACATGTTTTCTTAAGTATATTTAAACAACGTTTATATGATAATAGCTTACAAACATGGCAAACTCGTGTAGATAATTCAACAAGAGCAGTATTTTTTAGAGAGGTTGTTACATTTGGTACCTAACATTTTCTTAGTACTCTTAATATACCTAAATTTAGAATCGATATGACGAGACTTATTGTTTCTTCTCATAATTTGTGTATAGAATCTGGCAGATGGCAAAGACCGAGAATGCAGGTCGAAAACATCATTTTTTATTAGAATGTTTACTTTATAATGATTTGCGTAAAACGTATATAAACCGCTTTTACTGGGCTAGACCAAGCATGTATAAATTAAAATTACTGTTTGAAACTCAAAATCAAAATGTAACAAAGAAATTAAGTGTTTACATCTTCAAAGCATTTGAACTCAGAAAAATACAACATTCATAGTATCATTTGTTTAATAATCTTATATTGTTACACGTCTTTATACACGGTTAAAACGTTTTACCTTTTACTTTTGTACACTGATCTTTTTTTTTTGATTTTGTAGAACTTTGGAAATCAAATAAATAGTAGAGAGCATTGTGGTATTTACAAACAATTGGAATTGGAATTGAATGTTGTTTAACGGCTCATCAACACAGTATAGGTTATTTAGAGCCGCCCCAGAGAGAGGGGAAGGATACATAGGACTCCGGGAACCTGTCCTACTCTTATTATCGAATAGATTCCTATGGTTCTTTTACGTGCTCGGAGGATAGACCGATACACGGGACCGCCCGGTTTACGTCCCCATCCGACGGACGAGGCTGAGGGAAAGTGTATTTACAAACAAAAACTTATCGTTGATTATACTGTAATATAAACTATATATGATAGTATAGATAGTAGAACATCCATACAGATTATTTTCATAGTGGCAATATAATTTGAAAGGCTGTTTCTCACCTTCTCAGCTTATTTCTTCTCCGCTTATTTTCTGTCATAAATTGTGTATATAGCATGTATTCATATTACTAAAAATGCTGTTTGTTATCTTGCTATGTCAATTGTTTGTATGAATGTAAACTATGTCTCACGGGCCTCTGGCCTACTGATTGATGAATAAAGTCTTCTTCTATATATTCGCGAAATTTGTCTCAATTTTTGAAAATCATCTCTAAACAGTGTATGATTGTGTAATGAGATAGTTAAACTAGAATATGTTTAAAGCACAAAAACTGGACATTGCTTTGATTTTCATGACATGTACAGAACATTAAACTGTCAAAATAATGATAATTAACCTTACACCACAAAGGAATAAAAGATGGATTAATGAATGAATGAATGAATGAATGAATGATTGCTATTTTGTATGGGTGATTAATATTTTGTCACAATAAAATAAATATCTATTATGTTTTTCAGTGATGTATTATATTCGACAAAACAAAGTGTATGTGGTTGAGAGTGGTGTATAGAGATTATTTAACTGCTGGGATTGATTATAGAACAATCTTTCACGAGATGGTAGGCGTGTTGTTCTTTTCACGTAAGCATCCATAGTTAATAGAAGCTTTATTTTCATGTACATGCATGTTTTTGTTTAAGCTATAGTAAAAGAAAAATAAGTTTAAATATACTTAATTCGGGAAAATGTGCATCAGGAGAGCAGAACCCTTCCTTATAAACGCGTTTAAAAAAAAGCTAATATATATATATCCCATCACATCAGATTTGACAAGAACTGATTAAATATTAATGCTTAAGAATTATAAAACTAGCATATTTCCTAACAGATAAAAACAATATATCACTTACCAATCTTTTTTGTTTTAAACTATTATGAAAGGCTTTGGCAGTTCATTTTAATAAATCATGATTATCAAAAATCAAACAGTTTCTCATTGACAGACAGAAAGTCTCTGAAACATTTCAAAGCGCAAAGCGCAGTTCCTCATATAATGGGCATTTAAGTAAGGCATGCATTTCGTCTTCAACTTTATTGGTACAGTTAAAACTTGTACGTAAATCAACAGGTAAGTTTTCATATTTATATCAGTTTCTAAACATAAGTCAAAGTTATAATAACGTAAATGAGTTTCCACGCCCCTTCCATATTAAAGTGAGAATGTTGACAAACTGTTAACATTTCAAACCTGGTTAAAATCCTGGGAAACTGACTTTACCGTACAAACTGCTATTAAACGTCAGCAAGGAAATTGGGGGCTAGGGTGGGTGATGTGGAATATATTCTATGGAAGAATGTTTCAGGTGTATACTAACACCGGGTCAAAGCTCAACGTTATTATTACCCGTTGCAATTACATACCCTGTCTACTTTCTCCTGAAATTTATACCAAAAACTGTCAAGAACACGAGCTGTATTTTCAATAATAATGTCATTATAACATATCCAAAATACAGTTACAAACTAAAAATAACAGAAAACTGCACTAAAACGTGTTTTAAAAAAAAGCACTCTTTTACTACAGAACTACATTCGAATTCACCAGGCGAGCTCATCTGGCTGATTTAGTGCAATTAATCCTCAAGAGGACCAGTTATCGGAACCATGTATAATCTTAGGATTTAAAAGATAGAGTTGCGGTTACTGTTTCTGCGGTGATTTAGTTGTTTTGTGTCTGAATCAGTGCCTCACAGATAGAGTTCCGGTAACTGTTTCTGTGGTGATTTAGTTGTTAAGTGTCTGAATGATAGAGTTGCGGTAACTGTTTCTGCGGTGATTAAGTTGTGATGTGTCTGAATCAGTGCCTCATAGATAGAGTTGCGGTAACTGTTTCTGCGGCGATTTAGTTGTGATGTGTCTGAATCGGTGCCTCACAGATAGAGTTGCGGTAACTGTTTCTGCGGTGATTTAGTTGTGATGTGTCTGAATCAGTTGTGATGTGTCTGAATCAGTGCCTCATAGATAGAGTTACGGTAACTGTTTCTGCGGTGATTTAGTTGTTTTGTGTCTGAATCAGTGCCTCACAGATAGAGTTGCGGTAACTGTTTCTGCGGTGATTTAGTTGTGATGTGTCTGAATCAGTGCCTCACAGATAGAGTTGCGGTAACTGTATCTAGAAACAGGTGATTAAGTTGTGATGTGTCTGAATCAGTGCCTCACAGATAGAGTTGCGGTAACTGTTTCTGCGGTGATTTAGTTGTCATGTGTCTGAATCAGTGCCTCACAGATAGAGTTGCGGTAACTGTTTCTGCGGTGATTAAGTTGTGATGTGTCTGAATCAGTGCCTCATAGATATAGTTGCGGTAACTGTTACTGCGGTGATTTAGTTGTGATGTGTCTGAATCAGTGCCTCATAGATAGAGTTACGGTAACTGTTTCTGCGGTGATTTAGTTGTTTTGTGTCTGAATCAGTGCCTCACAGATAGAGTTGCGGTAACTGTTTCTGCGGTGATTTAGTTGTGATGTGTCTGAATCAGTGCCTCACAGATAGAGTTGCGGTAACTGTATCTAGAAACAGGTGATTTAGTTGTGATGTGTCTGAATCAGTGCCTCACAGATAGAGTTGCGGTAACTGTTTCTGCGGTGATTTAGTTGTCATGTGTCTGAATCAGTGCCTCACAGATAGAGTTGCGGTAACTGTTTCTGCGGCGATTTAGTTGTGTTGTGTCTGAATCGGTGCCTCATAGATAGAGTTGCGGTAACTGTTTCTGCGGCGATTTAGTTGTGATGTGTCTGAATCAGTGCCTCATAGATAGAGTTGCGGTAACTGTTTCTGCGGCGATTTAGTTGTGATGTGTCTGAATCAGTGCCTCATAGATAGAGTTGCGGTAACTGTTTCTGCGGTGATTAAGTTGTGATGTGTCTGAATCAGTGCCTCACAGATAGAGTTGCGGTAACTGTTTCTGCTGCGATTTAGTTGTGTTGTGTCTGAATCGGTGCCTCATAGATATAGTTACGGTAACTGTTTCTGCGGTGATTTAGTTGTTTTGTGTCTGAATCAGTGCCTCACAGATAGAGTTGCGGTAACTGTTTCTGCGGTGATTAAGTTGTGATGTGTCTGAATCAGTGCCTCATAGATAGAGTTGCGGTAACTGTTACTGCGGTGATTTAGTTGTGATGTGTCTGAATCAGTGCCTCATAGATAGAGTTACGGTAACTGTTTCTGCGGTGATTTAGTTGTTTTGTGTCTGAATCAGTGCCTCACAGATAGAGTTGCGGTAACTGTTTCTGCGGTGATTTAGTTGTGTAACAACAGTTACCGCAACTATATCTATGAGGCACTGATTCAGACACATCACAACTAAATCGCCGCAGAAACAGTTACCGCAACTCTATATATAAGGCACTGATTCAGAAACATCACAACTAAATCACCGCAGAAACAGTTACCGCAACTCTATCTTTTAAATCCTAAGATTATACATGGTTCCGATAACTGGTCCTCTTGAGGATTAATTGCACTAAATCAGCCAGATGAGCTCGCCTGGTGAATTCGAATGTAGTTCTGTAGTAAAAGAGTTATCTGAATGATAGAGTTGCGGTAACTGTTTCTGCGGTGATTAAGTTGTGATGTGTCTGAATCAGTGCCTCATAGATAGAGTTGCGGTAACTGTTACTGCGGTGATTTAGTTGTGATGTGTCTGAATCAGTGCCTCATAGATAGAGTTACGGTAACTGTTTCTGCGGTGATTTAGTTGTTTTGTGTCTGAATCAGTGCCTCACAGATAGAGTTGCGGTAACTGTTTCTGCGGTGATTTAGTTGTGTAACAACAGTTACCGCAACTATATCTATGAGGCACTGATTCAGACACATCACAACTAAATCGCCGCAGAAACAGTTACCGCAACTCTATATATAAGGCACTGATTCAGAAACATCACAACTAAATCACCGCAGAAACAGTTACCGCAACTCTATCTTTTAAATCCTAAGATTATACATGGTTCCGATAACTGGTCCTCTTGAGGATTAATTGCACTAAATCAGCCAGATGAGCTCGCCTGGTGAATTCGAATGTAGTTCTGTAGTAAAAGAGTTATCTGAATGATAGAGTTGCGGTAACTGTTTCTGCGGTGATTAAGTTGTGATGTGTCTGAATCAGTGCCTCATAGATAGAGTTGCGGTAACTGTTACTGCGGTGATTTAGTTGTGATGTGTCTGAATCAGTGCCTCATAGATAGAGTTACGGTAACTGTTTCTGCGGTGATTTAGTTGTTTTGTGTCTGAATCAGTGCCTCACAGATAGAGTTGCGGTAACTGTTTCTGCGGTGATTTAGTTGTGATGTGTCTGAATCAGTGCCTCACAGATAGAGTTGCGGTAACTGTATCTAGAAACAGGTGATTTAGTTGTGATGTGTCTGAATCAGTGCCTCACAGATAGAGTTGCGGTAACTGTTTCTGCGGTGATTTAGTTGTCATGTGTCTGAATCAGTGCCTCACAGATAGAGTTGCGGTAACTGTTTCTAGAAACAGGTGATTTAGTTGTGATGTGTCTGAATCAGTGCCTCACAGATAGAGTTGCGGTAACTGTTTCTGCGGCGATATAGTTGTGATGTGTCTGAATCAGTGCCTCACAGATAGAGTTGCGGTAACTGTTTCTGTGGCGATTTAGTTGTGATGTGTCTGAATCTGTGCCTCATATGTCTTATGTCTATCCGAGAAGTAATAAACCACTTCTATGATTTCTAGTGTATCTCGTTTTGATCCAGAAACTTGGCATCACAGCTGCGTGACCGTACCATATAACGGTACAATTGTACTAAAGCCCATTTAACTCGGCCGTACAATAAATATCATTAAGCTGTATTTCATCTTAAAGTAAGGACATCAAGCTTTTTCTAGAATGTTCTAGAATGTTCTAACATTTTAAAAAATTCTCCGTTTCATGATCACGAAAATATGGTGCTACAACGTTTTGCTCACGTCTAATATTTTATTTATCATAGATTTTAAATGAAATTGGGAGTAAAATGCATAAATTGAATCGGGTGCATAGTAGTTCATATTACTATGCAAAATATACCTCCTTTTGATTAAGGGATCATTTTTAGGGCTCATTGATTATGTTAAGGCCCAAATAGAAAATAAGTATTTGTCATTTTAAGTCGAACTGTTGGGCTAAACCTTCACAAAAAGCCTGGTGCACCTCCTTTAAGAAATAAATGACATTAATGAGTAAAATGAAGGTAAGACAAAAAACTGGCACAAAACTGTACATGGACGCTCGTTAGCTGTAGATCTACATATACAGCTGCATCAGTGCCCTCGTAACCATCCACCAGCTGTCATAATTAACACCTTTAGTGTGCTGGCGGTGATTAAGTATAAGGACATGTCAAGAGTAAACGCTGTGTATTAATTGAAATGTGTCGGCATTGGTCACTTTTTATTGGTCATAAAATACATGTATACAATTGTCCATTGAAGTTGACCTACATTTACAGATGTCTTCTTTACTAAATCGTCATGTATTAGGTATGTTAGTGATGTATAGGCACAGTTAACTTCACCAGAAGTTTACTGTCTAGAAAACACGATGTTCAATATTTCGGAAATCCTTCTGAATCTGTTATGTTGAGCCAGGGCTCTATATGACGCTTTCGTCGGAGGTTTAGCCATGCACATCATAAACACATCGTAAACTTTTTTTACAAAAGATAATGTGCTGATAGTATACTTTTATTATAATAAGTTTATTTTTTTTATACTAGCCGAACGGTATAAGTGTATTCAAACAGTTAATGTTTGTCAGCTTACGAACATAAACAGGTCAGAGACATGGTCTTTACAGTTACGATTTATTATAAACATACCAGTGAACATAGTGAATCAGAGACGTAACAAAAACATGCATAGATTCGTGCTTTCAGATAGTTTCGCGTTTGCACGGTTATTTATAACTGTATAGAAATTGTCATTTCTTGAAACAAAAGTCTGTAAATGGCCTCACATTCAAGAAACTGATGTTGGAATACATTGGTATTTTCAAAATACTTCCATATTTATTCAACGTCCCAAAAATACAATAATAATTTAAAAAGTCCAACTATGGCCTAGTTTATGCAACTTCCTGTTGTTGTTGTAGTAGTAGTTGGCTGAGAGTTATAACGAAGAACGATATTTTGCAGTTTTACCTCGTTTCCTACGAGATTATGTGAGATCTGAGTAAGTGCCCAATATTTACTCCTTAGATATCTGATCTAATGATTGAAATAAAACTTAAATTTACAGTGTTTATATGTTCGCAGGCGAAACCATATATCGAAAGAATGTTGATGGACGTGTGTGTTTTGTAAATGTACTACAGACACACGGTCATATTGATACTTAAACAACTCTCGGAGTTACGCTAGTATTTCTACACACTATTAATATTAGAGAATCATACTTAACAATTTCGCAAATATTACAGAAAATAATTTTGTAAAACCTGTTGAAAAATAAAAGATTTGAATTGTATGTTATTTAACGGCTCTGTAGTGACGCACATAGCTCGCCATGAGTACAGAAGGATGAGCTTCAATCGGAGCTCTATGCACCGGGTAGCTATGTGTGTGTCGCAAGATAACCCTAGTGGTGGGACTAACTCAGGAAAGAATCAATGTCGGTGAATGCATTTACATAAATTTAATACAACTTTTAAAATATATTAAATATATATACAAGTATCATAGAAAAACAAGCGAATACACAGATGAACGATGGCAAAGACTTCTCATGAGCGTATAAATATACGCTCGTTGTATTATCACGAATACTGAATACGTCAACTGTCTACAGAGGACACGAAAGTGATGTTGAAGTTACAACAATGTTTGTGATCAGTCACATTACAAATAATTATGATCTAACGCGATGTATCTGGTGCGCGTGAGTTAATGAACATTATGCGTAACTCTAGTGAGCGTTGATTGTCATAAAAACCCTTCTATAAGGGTTGATGACGCGATGATTAGCCTCCAACGAGGTTGTAGTTCCATTGTTCGGTATCGTACGGAGAAGTCCGAGTCAACATAAGGCAACGTTCTATAAATAAATGTTCCTTTTGATGTGTTTTTGGATTTATGTGATAAATAGAATCTCGCATTCGTGCCTATGTAATATTGTTTTTATTAAACTCGTTAGATAAAATAGATAACGTTTATCCAACTCGTTCTATAAATTCAATTTCAAATTAAACAGGCACTCCTGCAAGATCCTGTATCTATTTTTTTATCATAATTTGTTAAAACACGCGTGACTAAATGCGCCCGATTATCAAATTGATTATCATATTAATTATGTAAATATTATTTTTTTTATGCATTTTCAATTTCATTTGATGAGTCTGTTAAAAATATATTGATGAGTTTTCAGACGATTTTTTATCAAAATTGTACATTCCATTTAAAAAATATGAAATAAAATGTTACTGTGTTACTTATAAGTGTCGTATGTTGTTTGTACAAAAAACAAACATATACTGAATCATAAAGAAACGGTGCACGTTTATTTTAACATTATTTTGAGAATTATGGCATAGGTATAATCACGAAATAAATTTCTCATTGCAAAATTCAAGAAATAATAAAGGATTGGAAACAGATTTTAACAGATGTTCTTCTGGTAATCTTCAATGGTCGCTGTTTCAATATGAACTAGGTCGTCAAATCCCAGTGTGTGTGTGTGTATTTCTAAGGATTATAGTCCCTCCACCTACGACAGGCGTCCTACCTGACGATTATAGGCACAATGTCTGGACTTTTATCTGTGTGTTGTTGTGTGATGTGATGATATGTCTACTTGAAGCAGCGAACTCAATGGTTTCTTTATAGTGCTGCCACACTGGAATACCACGCCGTAGTAGACATGATACCCCCACCCGCCAGTCACATTATTCTGACACTGGTCAATCAGTCGCAGCACTACCCATTATTTGCTCGTCAGGCAAGGGTTACATGTGACTACTCCATTTTTAAAGTCTTTGGTATGACGCGGTCAGGGGACTCGAACCCACGACCTCCCGAATGCAAGGCAGACGCTATAACCACTACACCACAATGCTTCGGTTCGTCAAATCCCATTTCATGTATATTTCTTATAAGGTACACAATCGTCACGTAATGGTTACCTCAATTCATTAAGCAAGTAGTATTAGCTCTGCTGGCGTTCTGGCTTATGGGATGACGAGTCGTCCGTCTTCCGTCGTCCGTTAGCTTTTGCCTTGCGAACACTCTAGGGCCTTCATTATTAAACGGATATTTACGAAACTTTGACAGTGTCTTTATATCAATGAAAGCTCGGGCAAGTTCGAAAACCAGCCAGATCGGTTTAGTTTCACTGGAGTTTTGGCCCTTGTTTTGCTGAAAATTTCCATATTAAGCCTTGTGAACACACTAGCACCTTTATTTATTATTTGATCTTTACCAAATTTGCACAGATTGTTAATATCAATGAAAGCTCGGGCAAGTTCGAAAACCAGCCAACACCGGAGTTATGGTCCTTGTTTTTCTGAAAAATGCTATTTTCTGCCTTGTGAACACTCTAGGCCCTAAATATTAATCGGATCTTTACGAAACTTTGCCAGTATTTTTATATCAATGAAAGCTCGGACAAGTTCGAAAATCAGCCACATCGGAATAATTTCACCGGAGTTATGGCCCTTGTTTTGCTGAAAAATGCCATATTTAGCTTTGTTCATTTATTGTTTGATCTTTACCAAACTTGCACAGATTGTTAATATCAATGAAAGCTCGGGAAAGTTTGAAAACCAGCTAAATCGGACCATTAACAGCGGAGTTATTGCCCTCGATTTATTAAAAATGCTATATTGTGCCTTGTTAAGACGATCTTTCATCCGAACTTTACTAAGCTTTACCAGAGTGTTAATATCAATGAAAGCTCGGAATAATTCGAAAACCAACCATATCTGGCCAGTAACAGTGGAGTTATGACCCTTGATTTAGTTATAAACGCTATATTTTGCCTCGTTAATTCGATAGGGCCTTCATCCTTCATCCGATCTTTACGAAACTTTACCAGATTGTTAATATCAATGACAGCTCAAACAAGTTCAAAAACCAGCCAGATCGGACCAGTAACAGCGGAGTTATGGTCCTTGATTTAGTTAAAAATGCTATATTTGCCTCGTTAAGACGATAGGGCCTTTATCTTTCATCCGATCTTTACCAAACGTTAACAGTTTGTTTATATCAATGAAAGCTCGTTCAAGTCCAAAAACCAAATCGGACTAG